>SNQJ01S0032128.1:11288-54912 GCA_010110895.2 Picea sitchensis
CGCGCCCGGCACAGGCGCTCAGACACTACTACTCATGCAAAGAATATAACAAATACCCAACAAAATGGATTATCTGGGTGGCGAAGCCATCCAGATGAGCCTCATCTTGTCTTAATTTTCCTTTACAACATCTTACTTAAACTCACCATCCGAATTATTGATGCCATCACCATATTTATTCCATTACCAACCTTTCTCCAGTTCCGAGCCTACTCCTCTCTACGATATCCGGTACCAAACCCTTACCCTCATAGCTGACCAAACCCTTGTTCCACAGCCTGATTCTCACACACAGTTCATAAAGATGGTTGTGAGTAGACACGAACCGGTCTTCTAGATTTATAGGGAGACCGAGGAGTTCCAGCTATGTAGAGATAAGTATGCTAGAGCGGGATGTATGCCATTTTTGGAAAAATTCACAAGCTGTCATGAGAAGGTATCTCAAGCATTTATTTAGGGTTACGATGGAGAGATTGTGCACATAGGAAATCTGAAGCTAACAGTCAATGAAGAAACTTTAAGGGAAGCCATGGGATTACCTAACATAGGAGCCAAGTATTTCAAAGGAGTAGGAATCAACAAGGAAATGTGCCAACGATTTCTGAAGGAAGACCATTAGCACCCTGATTGGAAAAAGGGGATCCCTAGGAACTATATCAAGGAAGAGTATTATCGAATGCTTGCTAGTCTTCAACGATTCCTCACTTGTGAGGGCAGGTATGATGTAACCTTCATATATCATCTTAGGCTTCTGTTACACTTTGAAGGAGGTCTTGAAATTTATTTCCCATATTTTTTATGGATGAGTCTGAACAAGATGGTAAGAGGTGTCAAATCCCTATCCAAAACTGAGAAGACCAACATTTATCATCAAGGACTTATTAAGATGTTAGTTATACATGAAATTAGGAAGCAAGGGATTAGCTAGAAAATCCTCATCACTCAACACCTTCCCACAGAAAACAAACATGTAGAGGGTACCTAGCCTACTTCAGAGAAATATAAGGAACCTCAAGAGAAAAAGGGCAAGAAAGATAAGGTAACTCCATCATCCTCCAGAACAGTGAGCCAAAAAGATAAAGCCAGTAAACAAGCAGGGCCCTCTTCCACAGTCGATAAGATTTTTAAAAGTCAAGAATTAAAAGGTAAATCCAAATTAGTGGAGGAGACCTCAACAGTATCACTTGAGGAGAATGGTCATAAGACAAAAACCGTGAGGAAAAAGAAGAATAGCTCAGAAAATAAAGATGAACGGTCTATAGAACAATTCCCTATAACCATTCCACAAACAGAAAAGAAGAAAATGAAGCTTGTGAGAACCTCTGATCCTTTACCCCCTTGTAAAAGAACCACAAGGAGCATGGCAAAGAAAGGAAAAGTAGTTGTCAGTCCTCATACACATGAAGACCCAATAGATCTTACCTCCCCTTCTGAAGACCTATCAGTCTAGGATGACATCCCTAGCTTGACTGAGGAACGAGTTACTATTACTTTATGTGGGATGAGGGAGAAAGTGGAGGAAAAATAATACACCCATCCAGAAACAATGGGGTCAACAAGGGCCTTAACAAAAGAGCAGATGAAGAAAAAGATTGGGGAGCTGCAAAAGAAAAACCAGGAACTCAAACAAGAAGTGAAGGAATACCAACTACTGGACATGTATATCAAAAAGGAAAATGAGCAACTGAAGGCAACCAACCACCAACTTCAAGATGACCATGAAGAGACTTCTAATAAGCTCAATAAGGTACTAATAATTTTACAATACGTTAGGGTCATAAAAAGGGAGCTTAAAGCAGAAGCCTCATACATAAACATCATTGATCCATAGGAGTAAAAAGACTGGAGTCTCAAATTTTGAAATTTTTTGAGTTTGTTTAAGTTGCATGAGGACATGCAATGATTTTGGCATGGGGGAATGTTGAACCTCTAAATTGACATCCCCACTACCCTATTATACTCCTCATTTATACCATTTTGTCCTACCAAAGCTTGGATAAATGACAAAGAGCACTACCATTAGCCATTGATGAGGTCATAAGGTAAAGTATAATTGAATTCATGCATTTTGTGGTTTATTGAGCTAGGAGACTAAATGTTTCATGTACTAATGTTTTAAATTTCCACGTGTAACCTTTGACCTCTAGATGAGTCCAACATTTATGTGTTATCTCGGCCATCTGATACTTATGCGCCAGATTGTCACTGTCTGAATCCGATACCAAGTGCAACTTCCATTCTGGTACCGAACTATTCACTGTCGTGATTCGGTACCAACGACCACAGACTGTTCTATTCCGGTACCAACCACTTACGTACTATTCGTATTTTGTACCATATACTGAATCTCACCTGTCACGATCCGGTACCAATACAGGAAGAAAAATATACCAATTTTAGCTCCAGATCGTGACCAAGATAATTGTTGGATGTTTGTTAAATCATCAACACTATAGCAAGGCTATGTTAAGCTAGTTTGTTTTTGCTTCATCCTCATATACTTTGTGTCATGAGGATGAAGCTTAAAATATGTAACCAAATATGTAAATTTGGCAATTGACTAATCTGCTAAAGATTTCACCTCCTTGTGTTTCATGACTAGGACTGTTTAAATAGTCATGGCAAGGATGGTGGAGGTAGTAGAGAATTAGCATAACACAGCATATGAAGCAACGTTACATATTGTAGACCATATTATGAGTTGAAGTTTAATAGAAGGACATCATTTATCTCCATGTCTTGATCGTTTATGAATGAATGTGAGTTGTGTTGTTAGCATAGTTTGATTCTATGTTTTGAAGTTTGAGTAAGAGTAATGATCTAAAAATGAAGAAGACTTGAAAAACTTGAAATTTATTGCAAGTGAATGTTATGTGTTTAAAGCAAAAGGATCAGTTTGCAACACATAAATTAAAGGATTACTTATTCAAATTACACATAGACAACAGCATAATCATTGAACATAAGCACATAAACACAACAATTTGATAAAGGAGTTCACCCCTCTTATGGGCTACATCTCCTGGTCCAGCTTCCAATGGTTTATTATTATTAATTGCTCAAAAGTGCTCAAAAAAATGTCTTACATTGCTCAAATGGACAAACCAACTTCTCCAAAGGCTTCAGAGCATCCCAAAACCCCTATCTGGGCTCTTTCGGCACCTCAATCGGTCGAAAAATGAAGAAGTTATGCCTCCTGGAAGTCCCTCCTTCAAGCTTGTTGTCTCTGCATCTACAAAACGCACCCTTCTTCATTGAACCTGGCTCACACGCATTTTAAAGCGTGAAAACCCAGCGTCGGGCGCAACTGCGCCAATGGTGCAAACCGTAGAACGGTTAAGGGTGCGCCAGCCCCTGACCGTCTAGGCACCTGGGCGTATGGTTCACGTGACCGCACTCAAAGACAAAAAGTGGTTAATCGGTTACACAACTGTGTAACTCCCTCCGCGCTCCCATTCGTGGGCATATGTAATATGAAAAAATCGTGGGCTATATGTTATAACCCGCGCGCACACAACTGTTGCAATGTTATATGGTCATATGTGTTTAAACCGAAACCACGGGTTATGTGTTTTAACCCCGCGCGCAAACGGTCGGGCCAAAGTGTAAAGCACGGTCATATATTGTATAATGAGACCACGGGTCGGGGCTAAGCCCCGACTCGCCCCCCTTTCCGTTTAATACAATGAACGAGTTTAAATAATATGGAAACCATATACCAAATAAGAACCAACCGATGGCTCGTTGGTAGAAGGGTCGTGCGAAGGCATTTGTGCATTGTGGACTCCACCATAAATTTTACATAACCATATAAACCAAACAATGAGTGACACGTGGCGCCCATGGATTGGGCCACGTGTCCTCATACCATTTGCCATCCAACTGACACGTGTCGCTCCCGGATTCGACAATTTCCAACCAATCAACATTTACCACGTCACCACTATACAGTCGTACGGTCCTGCCACGTCAGACCGTACGGACTGTACGGACTGGTACAGTCAGCATCAATTTTTTTTTACCTGTTTGTCTTGACGAACAGATCGTGATATCTTCTCCATACGGAGTCCGTTTGACAAAGTAAATATACCGCCGGAATCAGGAAGACGAGACGGACGCAATGGCACTGTTTTCATCGCATTCCGAGCACTTTGAAATTTGAGCAAAATTTGATCCCCTGATCAAGTAATGTGTGGATTGAAAGAAAGTTTACTGTAGACTCTAGTCGCTGACCTGTTGAAGGGGCAAGGGCCCACCACCCAACAAATTTCATCATCCTTATAGATTAGTGTTAGTAGTTGATTTTAATAGTATAAATGTTAGAGTAGCTGAAGCTTTGATCCTTTCAGATGATAGCAGTATAGTTTAGTTTAGATTTTTGATTATATGATTGCTTAGAGATCTTTACTTACTCTGCTCTGCATATGCTCTCTTTGTTTTATGGATTTGATTTTGTTTCATGGATATGAATGTTGGAAGCAATAGTCCGACATATTTGAAGAAGAACTAGTGAAGTTCACAACAACACATTGTGAACCACAACATACTCAGTATATTGACTATTGAACTAACCATGCTATTCCTGATGATTGATGTGTGATTTCCCTTTCAGAAGTGTGATTGCATAGTTAGCTTTCTGGGTCAGATACAAGATTTGATTTGTCAAAAGAACTCCATATCATACTTGCATGTGCCATAATGGAGTAGATAGCTTTGTTTCCAACATGCATAAGACAACCAAAGTGTGTTTCAGTTTGCTAGTTTGCTTTGTTTCCAACATGCATAATTTAGAATAGTTCTATACTCATGAAATTAGAATTACATTTCTTACTGGTGTCTTGTAAGTCTGTTGATTACGAATCCCGGATTGATAATTAATGAGTGCATTATACTAATCATATAAGTAGCACAACAATGACAATTATCGACTATTTGAATCAAGAAGCTCGGATTCATGTACTCTTTTGCAAAATAATCGACCCCATCAAGCTCCAACAATTGGTTCGAAGCCCCCCATATGAGATTCTTCCTTGGAATAGATCGGAAATTGGGTTGAAACACATCAAATATAGCATCATCTTGACAATCGCAATTCACTCCCGAGCTGCAAATGTCGAGGGAACCATAGATATAGGGAAGCTTACAGATATCCTGAAAGTAGAAAGAGAACATGTTTGAATCAAAGACCAATTGGTTTTCTGATTGAATATATGTTCTAAAATTTCCATCACTATCCAATCTCAAGAATCGAAATAAATTGTTTCCAAGGTGATCCACGATGACAATGTGTGTTCGGTTGAGTTCTTGGCCTTCTGTTTCAATGAAAACATATTGTTCTTGCTCTGCAGAATGTTTTCTCTTATGTTCTCCAAACAGTTGTTGGAGTGAGGATACAAAGAAGCGTTTTCCAGAGATAGTTTAGAGTCAATGAAGAGAATACACATAGATAAGATTGATAAATACCAACCAATGGATGATGACCACATGTCATTGTTTTTTAGTGTTTTCATTGGCAGTGGATAGACGATGAAAATTCGAGATAAACCTCCCCTTAAAGAATGCCGAAGGAATTCTCTAAGGGGAATTTATTTCTCATACTTTCGTCATCTGTCCACATCCAATTAATAATTGCCACTTGTTTGTCACATGTTCACATAGAAACTGCCGCATTTGGGTTTGTTTATCCACTGGTTAATAATTTCCACTGTTCATGTATGGAAACCACCACATCCGAGTTTGTTAAACTACATCTAATAATTTCCACCTGTTCCTGCATGGAAAACCACCCATATGGGTTCGCTTAACTACTATAATATTTATTATCCTCACCTGCCAAATCCGAGTTAGGGAATCTTCATCATCCTCACTTGCCATGGACTCCCAACTACCGACTCCCCTGCCACCGACTGCAAACTGTTACTGTTCAATAAGTGGGGACTAACAGGTTTCATATTCATCTTTAAGCTACACTTCTATTCCTCCATACCGTGATATCATTTGAGGTATATGATTCAAGGTTTAATTGATTCTCTTGCAGTAGCTCGATTTCCAGGTGGTCTATCAATTGTGTTCGAACTGCAATCACTGATCTATTTGATTTCTTCTACAAAAAATAAATATAGAGATCTCAAGGTTGTAAAAGAACTCAACCAGATTTGATCACCATCATCTCCTTCTTCTTTTCAAATGATATGTTCACTTAAACCTAATGCCTCCACACCCTCTTTCAAGTGCAATCTGTTCTTTTTAAATCCATAGACAAATCATGGTTTTTAACTTTGATATTCTTATGCAATGAACTTGTGTTCTCCTCTTGTATTACATGAAGTAAACAATTTTGTTTGTGAAGGGCCAGACTGGTGACGAGACCATGATCAAGCAGGTCATTATTGTTACTATGGAGGATTACCTTGTACACCATTTGGCCTAGCTCTAAGGTAGATCTTGACCTAGATTTTATTATGAAATATATTAATATATTGTGAGCACTAAGATGCTTAATGTCTTAGATAGTTGAAAGGAGAATTTAGGGATACATTGAATTCTACTAGCCATAACCAGATTATAGGTCATTATTGTTACTATGCAGGATTAATTTGTATATTATTTGGCTTGGCTCCAAGGCAGAGATAGACCTATATTTTATTATCAAATATATTAATTGATTGTGAGCATTAAGATGCTTAATGTCGTCGCTAATTGAAAGGCGAATTTAGGGTTACATTGAATTCCACTAGTTTTATGACACTACCTGTAATATAGAAATGCTTATTCTTTTGCCTCATAGGTTTCAAGAGCAATCTTTTATTTTTAAATCCATATCCATAGGTAAATCATAGTTTTTCACTTTGAGATGCTTATGCAATGAACTGGTATTCTTCTCTTGTATTATAGTAAATAAGAAAAATGGTTTATTTTAAATGGCTTATGCATGTACGCTCCCCCTCTCCCTTGATCACACATATTTTAGCATTTCCTCATCACTCACCAAGAGGGTGATTCCTTACCTCAATGCTTGCTCTGCAATAGGCAGACCATTGAGATATACAGTAGCAAAAGCCCATATTTTTCTAGTAATTTACATAGTTTTCTTTGGGTGTCATTAATATAGTTTTCGATAAGATTTCTGATCATTTTTTACATATGTACATTAAATAAATCTAGGTTGTTCTCATAATGAATATCTGGACTTACCGAGGAGAGGCTTGCTGAAGTAAATTGGAGCATCTCAGATTTCGATGTGTGCATCGGTGATAAGTGATCCCTCTGTGCAAGGTTTGTTGGTTCTCTCTGCATTTTTTTTCTTTTAAATGATGGGTGTTTGTCAAATAAATGCCAGTTTTGTGCTCTTCTTGATTTGAATAGAATTTTTTTTAATGTTCCAATATTGGTTTTA
Source organism: Picea sitchensis (assembly GCA_010110895.2). Classification (NCBI taxonomy): domain Eukaryota; kingdom Viridiplantae; phylum Streptophyta; class Pinopsida; order Pinales; family Pinaceae; genus Picea; species Picea sitchensis. The sequence goes on from SNQJ01S0032128.1 coordinate 18,685, forward strand.
GAAATATGATTCCGTGGGAATGGGTACAATCAACGAAATTTGTAAGTAGTATGTATGGGTTTATCAGTGAAAACTTAGGTGATTTTGAGTATTTTAGTTCAATCCCCTCTAAGTTATTATCATTAATTTAGTGGAGATGTGAAGGTTGTTTTAAGTTTAATATCTTTCCCAATTTTTATTTTGTTGGTGCACACATTGTCATCGTGGATGAGGAGGTCTATTCATTTACAATTTTTCTCATACTGGTGCTCGTTAAGGACACTTTTTCATAGGGTGAGCCATAAAGTAATAGGAGGGAACAAATGCAAGTGACACAAACACTTTAATATGGTAAGCCACAAATGATCGAGAGTGCACAAATGGAAGCGACATAAATATGAGGAAAGGAGCTATTTTATGGGGTTACAACATGTATGTAATATTTGTTGATATGCACATAATTTCCTTTCTACTTAGGAAGAAATTACATTCAGTTTCTAATGAAGATKTACAGAGTGTTGTTCGAATATAACCTGGGATATCCATTTGGCTTGAGAGCGCAGGGTCCCTTGTYAGGCTACTAATTCCACATAGATGTAGTTTTAGTTTAAAACCATAAAGGTGTTGTTTTTTTTTCTATGTTCCGTTATTGTTTGATTTAGTGTGTTGGGTTGACTTCGATTTTACTGTTAGGGTTTTTACGGTTTTTTGGGGGGTTTGATTTGATCTGTGGGATTGGGGATTAGTGTCAAAATATGGGTCTCCTACAACATTTATGGTTTTAGCTCAATTTTATAAAGCCAACTTTGACTGATTTATGTTTTGCTAGATTAAGGAGATGAGTTGGAGTTTGGAAAGCATGGAGAAACTCAAAGAAGAATCTAATGATATTTAAATCTTTAAATGGGTGATGCTATCTAGGAAAATTGTAAGGTACGAGACTGAGTTGTACTTTCAAAAGTGCCCAAAAATTTTGCTGAAGATTGCAAGGATATGTGAGAATTTTAGGTAGCCATGCTGAAGATTGTAATGAGATGTGAGACTTTTAGGTAAGTTACTAAATTGGAGACTAATCAGTATGAGTTTCAAAATCATGAAGAACCTCCGGTGGAAATTATACACCTGAAACTTTAAAGAGCCGATGCTATCAATGGAAATTGCTAGGTAAGATATAGATTGGACTTTGGAAAGCGTGGATAAAGTTGATGATTGTAAGGAGATGTGAAGATTTATTGTGGATGATGCTATCCATGGAAATTGCAAGGTTGGAGATTACTTTGAAAAACACATAGAAATTACATCTGAATTGACAGGTGTGGATGCTTTTTTCACACATTATAAACAATTACATGTCATTATGAATCACATTTAAATGCTTTTACCAATAATTTGTGCTTTGTCTTACTCTATGATAAATATGAGAATAAAAAACCTTTTACCTTGAGATTGTTAACACTTAATCCTTTAAAAAGGAAGTCCAAACACCATCGATATATCTTACATGAGGCATTACATTTAATGGCTTTATTATATTTATTATGAAATCTAATCACTCACTTTTACACATTACCCATTTTTATTCAAGTTATTTCTTTGGGTGCTAGAATCTCTAACATATGTAAAGTACATTCAATTCATATTGTGGAATTTTTATACCTTAGGTTTTATTCCCTTTTCTTCTAACCCAATTCCCTTCTTTTCTCACTAAAGAAAAATTTACGAAATTTCAGTCTTTGGAGTGAACCATCTAGATAGCTCAAGGAAACATATGAAGTGTCATGTAGTGTCATTATGACATAACCGCATGTAGTAAAGGAAAAGGCAAGAGTGTTAGAGGCATAAAATGAGAAAGTAGAGGTTGATCAAACTGGATTGTCACAAATGAAGCTTGCAATAAGTCTAATTGGTGTTGTCTTATGTCCTCCATGACCACAATGACTAGACCAATTATATATGTAAGGTAAAGTCAAATGATTTAGTGGTGGCATGAAGGGTTATAGAAATAAATCAATTCTCTTTAGTGCTGGCATGAAGGTTTATAGAAGGAAATCAATTCATTTTCATGATCAGTGTGTTTATTTTGTAGTTGCATGCCCAAATCTGTTGAGTCACCCAATTTCACACAAAGGTTGTATAGGCTTCATTAAATGAAACTGAGAATGGAGATCTAAATCGTTGGCCCAAAACTTTGACCATTGACTACATCTGGCTACATCACTTTAAATCCTCCCAAAAACAAAATCTCATGGTCATTAAACAAAATAACCATACCAAATCACTTTGATGTTTCCTTTCCCCAGCTTCGGGGTATGTTATTTATTTAAAAATCAAATGTATTTAAAAATAATATTTATCTATATAAATATTATCCAAATAAATTAAAAAATAAATTAACAACAATAAAACAAATTTATACTTGATTTTTTCTTTCATTTTTGTGTTGAGACACTTTCTCTAGCCCAACATGAGGGAAATGTGTAATTCCTTTTGGGCTCAACATGGAGTTGACACATCATTTAAAAGAAAATCAATGTATATATATAATGAAAGTAAAAAAAATTGTATGGTTAAAACATTTCAATGTTGTGCTACTCAATATGGGGAAGATGTAAAATTCCTTTCGTGCTCAATATGGAGTTGACATGTAGATCCATCTCCATGTTCACGAAGAGAGATTGAGTGCCTTGAAGTGAAAACTCTTTTTACATTGAAAAAACTTAGGAAAATGTTTCACCTAGAGGGATTTGATCCTTCTCTAGATCTTGACATTAGTTTTGAATTCTAAAAAATATGACCCTTACGTAGACAAGTGTCCCTTCTTGGATGGTTTAAGTGGTTCTAGCCTTCTTCAATCCCATACCGTAATTATCATAGGAGATATAATCTTCACGGTTTCCTTGAAATAATTTTGTGGTAGCAATCCTAGGAAGGATCTGCTGGAAGGATATTTCAACCAATAGATTGAATCTCATCAATTAATTGACATAGAACCCCCTAAGGCATCTCAAACTTGGATGAATGGATGAAAAGAAAATGATATGGTTTCCAAATGACTGGATAGGTTTCTAATTGCAGAAAAAATGATGGAGAATCCTTGTGTCATCAAATCATCTATCTTGGTGGGGGGTTCCTCAGATCATATGTCCATTCTTCTTAGAATTTCAAAAAAGGGCTTCAAACCCCTTGCTCCCCTCAAGTTAAATCAATCTTGGTTGAAGGAAGATGACTATAGGATACTTATAGCATGTAAGTGGGTTCACTTGAAGGAGGAATTTGGAGCTTCCTTTATGCAACAAACATAAGAACATATTGAAAGGGTGAAACAAGTCTTTGTTTCTTGGTCGTGTGCCTTTAACATAAAATAAATGATTTTAAAAATAAATGATTTTTGGATGGAGGTAGAGATCAAGCTACCAACTTTATTACTTGATAAACTTGTATATTCTCTATCTAAGGAGGCAAAGGAAGAGATAGGATGTTTGCTAGCAAAAAAAAAGAGATTTTGGATTTAGAAGAATCCAGATGGAGGTTAAAGAGTCAAGCGGTGTGGTTATAGGATGGTTATAACAACACCAAAATTTCCCACAATTATGAAAAAAATTCAAATACATCTAAACTTGATAGCGAAAATTAAGAATGGGGAGGGGAAGATGGTCTCTTCTTTTGAAGAGATTTCCAAGGCATGAGTGGATTTATTTTTAGGCCTTTTTATAGAGCCTCCATGCTGCCCTATCTTAGAAAGTTCAAATGTTTTTGAACTCTTTCCTAGATCTATAAATGAGGATATGAATGAATCACTACGGGTTGAGATCAAGGAAACAAAAATATTGGCAACGCTTAGGGATTTCCAAAAACAAAAAAATATTGGTCTAGATGGTCTATCTGTGGAATTATTTCTAGGATTTTATGACTTAATTAAAGAGGATATGCTAAAGGTAGATCAAGAATCTCAATCATCAAGCAGATTCCTAGGTTATTTAAACAAAATGTTTTTATCTCTAATTCCAAAAAAAGGATAAACCACAACTTTTGAGGATTTTAGACCAATCTCGTGTTGCAATATAATCTACAAGTTAGTCTCCAAGATAATATCCAATTGACCAAATCCCATCCTAAGTAAGCTAATCTTTGAGGAACAATTTGGGTTCCTTGAAAAGCGGCAAATCCATGATGCAATATCCCTAGCACATGAGGCCCTTCATTCTCTCAAGTCATAAAAGAGGCCAACTTTAGTCCTAAAAATCGACATGTCAAAGGAATACGACAAGGTTGGATGGGTTTTCCTCAGGCTAGTTCTCATCCAAATGGGAATGAATCTACACTTAGTGAACTGGATCATGGGCTATGAGGAATCAATCTCTTTTGTTTTTTTTATCAATGAATCTCCTTCCTCTTTCTTCAGGGCATCAAGGGGACTCCGACGGGGATGTCCTTTGTCTCCTTTTTTTAATTTTTAATCATGGATGAGGGATTGAGTAGAGTCATTGCAAAGGCAAAACAAACAAGTCTTCTGAAAGGAATAAAAGCATCCTTGAAGTTTTTCTAACACATTTTATTTGTGTTGACGATATAATGATATTTGGTGCAAGTAATTTAAAGGAAATCCAATAGCTAAAGTCAATTATGGATATTTTTTTCACATCCATGGGCCTACAAATAAATATGTAAAAATCTTCAATGTTTTTGTGTGCTATAAAAGAAAACCTCCTTAATTAGATGGATGGCATGTTACCTTTCAATGGAAAAATCATATAAGCAGGTCTCAAGTACCTTGGTTTTGAGTTAAAACTGTGTGGTTACAAGGTTAATGATTGGCTATGGCCCCCAAAGAAAATATAGGAAAGAATATCCTCTTGGACGTTTCATCTTTTGTCACAAGGTGAGCACCTAGTTCTCTTGAATTTGGTTCTAAGAAGTATCTCATTTTTTGGCATCCATTGCAAAGATCCCTAAAAATATCCTCAATCGCATAAGAAAAGCATGCTTCCAGTTCTTGTGGTTGGAAAAAAAGATGAAGTCAGGATTTGTTTGCTTAAATGGATGTATATTGCAATGTTGAAGCATCCAGGTGGATGGGGAGTATAAAACATCTACTGGTTCACTAAAGAACTGGAGGCTAAAATACTTTGGAGTCTAGCCCATAATTCATTGTTGTGGGGTCGGGTTATGGCTTTCAAATATTATCTAGGTAGGATTATGATGGAATGGCTTAGAGGGATAGTCAAATTAGTGATGGAGCGTTCAATTGTATGGAAATTCATGGTTGATGTAACTCCAATGATAGGAGATTGGTTAACGTGGAGATAGGAAATGGAAAGAGTATATGGGTAGGAGAAGTGTTAGTGTTTCATGGAAACATGCATAAGAGACCTAGTTAAAACAAGTACAAACAAATCTTATCAAGAAAAGGACAAGATATTCAATATGGAAGAATGAGAAAATATATTCACACTACTCCAATGAGCTAATCAATCATGATACAATGAATGAGTAATATACACTCATATAGACAAAACATTCCATAATTAAGAAAAGTGAACAAGCAGTGAGATTTTATTAGGAATGCATGCATAATAGTGATGGTCTAAAATAAAAAAGTCTAAAATAGATTTAGCTCCAGTTAACTACCACTGAACTAGTGAGTCAAAAATAGAAATATCTCCAACACGCCCCCTGAAGATCACTATGGAGTAATAAAAAATGAGGCCTGACAACTAGGCCATATTAGTTACTCATGTACAATGCAACTAATGAACCTTGAATGAAAAATGAGGAAAGAGAGAAAACCACGTGGGAACAAAACCCCCCCTCAAAAGACAATGCATCAAAAGAAGAAAAGACAATTGCTAGGCAACTATGTTCTTCACTCCAAGACGATCTTTCAAAGTCTGAAACTTCAACCTAGTGAAGGTCTTGGTGAATATATTTGCAGTCTAATCAGAGGAAGTACATAACTACAAATCAATGATCCTGTCATGTACTGGATCTCTGATGAAATGGATATGGACCTTAATGTGTTTGGTTTTCTTTTGCTGTACTGGGTCTCTGAAAAATCTTAGTGTACTTTGATTGTCATAACATATGGTAGTCGAACAATAAATACTAGATACCAAGCTCAGTAAGGAAGTGTTGAAGCTAAATTTCCTGAATGACACAGTTGACTACTCCTCTATACTTGGCTTCTACAGAAGATAAATCAATGGCTGATTACTTCTTATCTGAGAAAAAAATAAGGCCTAACCCTAAACTAAGAGTGTACCCAGAAGTGGAATTGCGATCTGTGCCATCACCAACCCAATCTAAATATGTGAATCCTATGTGATCCAATGCACAACCAATTTCATAGTGAATCCCATAACTCATGTTGCCCTGAACATATATGAGAATGCGCTTGGAAACCTTCCAGTTCAGATCATGGGGCTCATGCATGTATCTAGAAACTGGTCCTACTGCTTATGAGATATCTGAATGGGTGTGGGTGAGATACATAAGACTCCCCACTAAATGTTGATACAAAGTAATGTCAACTATTGGTGTATCCCTGCCATACTTAAGTTTGATCCTAGATAAGAAGGGTGTAGGTGTAGAATTATAGTCTATCATGTGGAATCTATCTAGAAGATCCCTAGCATACTTATCTTGAGAGAGTTTGATGCTAGAAACATCCTGACTAATCTCAAGACCAAGAAAGAAGTGAAGTGGACCCATGTCCATCATAGAGAACCTACCATGCAAAATATCTTTGACCACAACAATGGATGAAGCAGATCTACCAGTGATCAAAATATCATCAACATAGAGTACTAAAATATCAAAGATTCAATAGTCCTCAATATGTAAACATTGCAATAATATTTACATCTAACACAATCATGTGAAAGAAGATAAGAATCCATCTTTTCATACCATGATCTAGGTGCATGCTTGAGGCCATAGAGTGACTTCTTTAGTTTGCAGACTAAAGATTAGTTCTAAATGAACCTCGATGGTTGCTCCATGTAGATATCCTCTAAAATATCACCATGAATAAAATCATTCTTCACATCCATTTGGTGAACTTCCCATCCCTTGGTTGTTGCAATGGATAGAACCAAGCGAATGGATTCCATATTTTCTACATGAGAAAAGGTCTCATCATAATCTATCCCATGAATCCTACTGAAATCCTTTCGCAACTAGTCTTGCCTTGTACTTGCACACTTGATCATTTTCTACTCTCTTGGTCCTATAAACCCATTTGCATCTGACAAGTTTTCTCCTTGGTGGAAGTGGAACTAGATCCCAAGTCTAATTATTTAGGAGTGATTCATACTCCTCCTGCATAGTTGCTTCCCATAATGGATTTCTCACAACCTCACTGTAGAACTACAGATCAAAAGATTGAATCATATAGAAATGCATGGGAATTTTTGGTTCATAAGTTGAAAATATATGAGAAGAATACTCATGATGAGATCGAGTCCTCCTCGAATCTAATGGATCCTCTCCAAGGTCACCTGCTACTTGAAGTGAGGACTTTTACCACTTGGGCATATGCTGAAACTTCGACACTGGCTCCTCATATGGTTGTACTCTATGCTCGTCTCCATGTACAAAATCATCTGAGTCTGAATATGTAGCATCTGAGTGTATGGAATCATCATCTATGATGTCTGAAACCGATGGAAGCACAAGAGTCTCTGCATGCTACACTGGTGGTACATGCAAATGACTCTCCTCAAACTGAACACTACACTAAATAATAAGTCGGTCTGTAGAGATATAAATCAACATATACCCCTTCACATCATCTGGATATCCCACAAAGATGAAAGGTGTGCTCTGTGGATCTAATTATTTCCTCTTTTCAAAAGGAATATGGGCCCATGCATGAGATCCAAATATGTGGAAGTGTGTGACTTCTAGTTTGTCACCTATCCAAGCCTCAAAAGGTGCCATGTCCTTAAAAAATATATGAGGAGATATTTTCTATATGTAAGAAACACAGTCAACATGCAACTGGTCATTTCCTTGAGATGTTTGTTCTTCCTTTCAACAACTCCATTCTGTTGTGGAGTGTATGGAACTGCATGATGCAACTTGATACCAACCTCATGAAAAATATTCTACATATATTTGTTGATATACTCCCCCCCAATGTCTGTATGGAGGATCTTTATCTTCTTCCCAGTATGTGTCTCCACTAGATCTTTTAATTCTTTGAGATGCTAAAAAAGTTCAAACTTTTTTCTGAGAAAATAAACCCAAGTATAGCGTGAGTAATCATCAATAAATGTAAGGGAATACCTTTCTTTGTTGATATACGGATGTGGAAATGGACCCATGAGATCACTGTAAACAAGATCCAAGGAAGAGGAGGCTCTCTTTTCCTTCTCTTTTTCAAACTTCTCTTCGGGATGCTTGAGAAGAATGCATCCTTCACAAACCCCTTCAGAAAAGTGAATGTATGGAAATCCTCTGACGATTCCTTTCTTGGCAAGTCACTACATGTATCTAAAGTTTAAATAATCAAATATCTCATGACATACTCTACTACTATCATCAACATGCGTTAGTAGTAAAGACGATTCACGGTCAACAAACTTACTAAATTTATACAACCTTGATTTGTGATATACCTCACCAATTGCAATAATGGAATTGTCATGCACGTCAAGTACAAAAACTGAATATGATGCAAATTCTACCTTTTTACCTATCTCAGTGATCTGATAAACTGAGAGAATATTTATATAAATATTTGTAACATGTAAAACACTCTCAAAACTGCCATTAGGGAATTCCACTCTACCCTCTCCTACTACTGCTACTGGAGTATCATCCCCCATGAGAATAAGGGGTCTTGAGCATGAACTCAAAGAATTAAAAACTTCCTCTTTGACTTCCATATGATGTGATGTGCCATAATCTATAATCCATGAATCAAATGAGGAATTAATTGCAACAAGAGCATGATGATTACCTTTCTTAGGAGATGATCTTCTTCTTTCTTCTTCTTGTCTCCTTCATGAATGAAGTTTCCAAGGTTATTCTTCTGAAGTACCTGTGCCATAAGATAAATTTGCTTCTTCATGCATGTGGATTCTTCATGATTTGGTTTATTGAAATAACTGCATTTTTTTTCCTTCTTCTTCTTCTTTCCTTTGTAATTTGAAGAGTCTTTGGAACCTAAAGAATCCTTGAAGGGTTTGGAATATCCCTCATTTTCTTTTTGTTTCTTCTTTCCTTTCTATTTGGATTTTTGATTGGATGACCCTTTCCATATTGCATGGTGACTGCATGTGCTTTGGGTTCCTTAATTAGACCCATCTGAACGAGTTTTGTCTACTCATGTGTGAGAGAATCAACAAACTTTTCCATGGTAGGCATCTTCCACTTTGATCCCAAAACACATCTGCTAGAGTAGAAAGTGAAGACATAGACAACATATTCTAGTCCTAGCTTAGCCAAGATTGTTAAAATAATTTGGTCCACTTGTTTAGAATTGTCAATACCACAAGATTCCAAGCTCAATATCAAATATTTAAACTTGGTAAAGAAATCCTGTATATTATCAAAACTTTTAGGATCCAAGGTATTCAACTCTACCTCAAGCATATGACCTTTCATCTCATATTGCTTTCCAAAGAGACCTTCCAAGGTGGTCCAGATCTCGTTTGGAGTCTTGCATGTGACAACATGAAACCATAAATCAATTGAAATTAATTCAAGAAGAAGTATTGTGGTCTCATCCTTACGATTCTACCATTTGGTCTACTCAATCACTCATGTAGGTTATGTTTCTGTCGCCATCGTTAAATTGTACAGTCCTTTTCTTTTGAGTTGGAATTCAGTATTTTCTTTCAATTCAAAATAATTATGTAGCGTGAGAATTATCACCAAATTTGATTGAAAAATCGGTGTCGTATCCATCCCTCTTATTGGTTTTGAAAATCTTGAAAATTAACCTCAATTTGCAAGTGAAAAATCCTGAGAAATCACTACAAAAAATCAATTTTGGAAGAGTGTCACACCCTATATGAAGGACATAGAGTGACACTATCACACCCTGTTTGAAGGAAACAATGAGACACATTCACACCCTATTTAAGGCTAAAGTACGACACTGCTTATGACACTTGTAATTTCCTAAGTTTGCGTGTGATTTTCACACCTTTCAACATGAATAGGGTGCGGCACTATCAGATACACAGATTATGCTCATTGAAACTCCGATTTCTTTCTTCTCTGGATTGTATGGTTTTCTCCAAGCATCTTGGCTCTAATACCATGTCAATGTTTCATGGAAACATGAACATGAGACCTAGATAAAGCAAGTGCAAAAAAAACTTATCAAGAAAAGGATGAGAGTTTCAATATTGAAGAATGCGAAAATATATTCACACTACTCTAATGAGATAATCAATCATGATACAATGAATGAGTTATATACAATCATATAGGACATAACATTCCATAATTAAGAAAAGTGAATAAGCAATGAGCTTTTCTTAGGAATGTATGCATAATAGTGATGGTCTAAAATAGAAAGTCTATATAGAACTAACTCCAGTTAACTACCACTGAACTAGTGAGTTGAAAATAGAAATATCTCCATCAAGAAGATCCATGGGAAGGAGCTACAAATGATTGAAATTTGTCAAACATTTTAATTATATAACTACACAGTGATGTCATTTACACTTTATGGGATGCTAAAATGGAAGGAATGGATGAGGTGAGAAGAAAAATGTGGAAATATTCAGAAATGTTGGGGCTGGAAGTGGAACAAGTACTTCAATGGTATATGTATATAGGCATGTTGAAATCCAATTTCATCAGCCTTAGGGAAGAGGATGTGGATTCCCTATGTTGGTCAAGAAACCCCCTAAATGGAAAATATTACATTAAGATGGGATACCTCTCAATAGCAGAAGAATCCTATGGGGGACCAAAGAGATGGTGGTAGGAGGATTTATGGAAATTACATGATCCTATAAAACTAAAAATGGATTTTTTTCTAGCGCTCCACCAGAAGTTTCTTACATGGGAAGTCGGGATAAAATGAGGTTGGATTGGGCCAAGCTAGTGTGCTCTATGTAAATTAGAGGAGAAAAATGCTTCCCATATATTTTTTTCTCTATCAATATGCAAGGAAGGTCTGGAAAATGGTCACTTCAGTTCTTAAAGGAAATAAGCATGATCCAAATGATAACCTGGAAGAACGGTATTTCAATTGGAAAAAATCACAACTAATAGGGGATTTCAATTAAGCTCTTGGTATTTTTATTTATTTCATATGGTGGGAAATAAATTTAGCCATATTTCAGGACAAATTCATTCTATAGGAGGGGATGGTAGGAATAATTGTCAACATGTCCTCATAATTTAGAAATAAGAAAAACAAGACAACCCAATGATGCCAGAGTTACAGGAAGGGGTTCTGTGGGTTTTTTTTGATGGGGTGAGTTAGGGACACCCACCCCTCTGTGTAGTTGGGGTGGTCATTCATGTTTCCAAATATCATTTCTTCAATATTTTCTACGCATCGAGAAAAATGATCAAACATGAAGGTAAAACTCATGGAATTATGGACATTATTGTTTTATGCAAATTTGTTGAAGCTAAGGAAAATTCAGGTGTTCAGAGACTCAAAAATTGTAATAGACTAGGAAAACAATAAGATCCATATTTAGGTGGTAAGATTGCAGTCACCCCTATCCAACATTAAATCCACCATGAACAAGTTCAAATGGTGTTCTTATGCGCACATCTACTAGGATCTAAAATTTTAGGCGGACGAGTTGTCAAAAGACGCTCTTCAGTTGCATATTGGTTTTTTCATAGCTCAAGAATTTTCCGATAGAAGTATGTGTGATGAAAAATATTTCTTATTGTAGTTTCTCTAGATTGATATGTATGAGGTAGGTCTCCTCCATCTTGTTGAATAGATGCAATTTTTTTCTTTTCGATATGTAAAAATAAGATCTGGTATCATGATCAATATGTAGAAAAGTCTCTTTAGGATAAGAAAGGGAAGGTAAGATGAAGATAGTGACATGTATGTCAATATATTTTTTTTGCTGGTAAATGATCAATCCCAACAGGGACATAACATGTATACTCATTTTTAATGAATACAAGGTTTTTTTTCTTCCTAAAATATGTGTGTGCGTCTGTGTGTGTATTTCACTCAAGTTAATACAAAATAATTAATGCATGGAGTTATTCAATACCAATACTGTCAGAGATATCATATACTGGTGTCCTATTTTTGATAAATGCATGATCTGTGGATCTTCTTTGTCAAACAATTTTATAGTCCATGTGCATCAATTATTAATTTTCTTCTCTTCCTATGCAATCTACCTTCCAATCCCTAACTATGCGTTGAGATTCGTTTTTCCAGTATAGAGAAACCCTAATCCTAATACCTCACATTTTCTAGGGAATAATTCATGTTCAACGAATCCCATGTGTCTATTGGAGATTCTTGACTATTGGCATTTCTCGTGAGAGAAAAATGCATTGGTATTTGTATTTTCTTCTTTTTTATAGTTAGAGGAACATATTTTGGTGTATATATTACTCAATAGATTTATTGTTGTTATTGTAACCTCTTAATAAGATGTCGTTAGTTCGATTAGCCGTACGAAAATATAAAAGAACACTAAGGTGGTCTATTTAGGTCTCGTTTGTTCTAATCTTCAACAAGCCACCAATATTGACTCATTGACATAGTCATCGATGTCATTTCCATATTGGGGAACAAATCCCATGGTACTCTTTCTCTTCATCCATAGAGATATTCCTCAGAACTCACATTGACAAGATTTGTATGATTCCATTTGGCATGGTTAACTTCGAAGGAAGGAGTGGGAGTGTAATGGAAGGTGAAAAACTTTATTACTGGTCTATATTCCTTCTTGTTGTCATCTATATGATGAATAATGTAGTGGAAACCAAGGGTATCTCATTGGAGGAGAATGAGTGCATGCCCTTAGTGATGCAACTTAGGTTATGATTGGAAGAGATATAGTCTTATGAAGTGTGATAGAGGATTAGAGGCACCTGTAATGTTCCACATATTTAAAATTTGCAATCAGTAGTGTTAGCACTCTATAAATTCTGTACGGCTGATAGAAAAACAACAAAGATAATTGTTTCAACCTACTTTAGAGCTGGGCACTAGCCCACTCAACTCAGAGAGGGATCTCTCTTATCACTTGATATTTATTTGGAAATCGGTGGCTAGATTTAGTTTGTTTTGGGGGTTTTTATAAAGTTGTTGGTAAGGAAGAGGAGGGACACTCAGGGCTATGGAGTCAAAATTCTGAAAGTGAATGAAAACAATGACTGGACGGTAGAATTTTCCAGAGGATAAAGGATAAATGAGGCAATGAATCTGAGTTATAAATTGAATTTAAGTAGAGTGTAGGAAGAAGTAGAAAACAAATAACTGTATCATAGCATTACTGAAAAGAATTCTGAATTAGCTAGAAAGAAAAATACACAATTTAAATTGCTTAAGCCAAGAACATCATAAGATGAATTTTAGGCCTTTAACTCTCCAATTTAAACAGAAGAAAATGTAAATGGAAATCAAGAACACAGGAAATACATACAATGAAAGGATACAAAACTCATATCACCACCATTAGAATCTTTTCATAGAGACTTCAAAAGCTTCTGCATATGTATTCAATTCAGCTCCAAAAAATTACAATTGAGTTCAGAATAACTAAAACGGTGCCCTTGCACTTATGCCAACATTAATTCATTTGGAACCTCTAACACTTATACAATTCAAGTTCCTTCAGTGTGCAACCGATTACAATAACTGAAATGAAACATTTCATCTTCTTCCCCAAAATAGAAACAATTACAAATAGAACATGACACGTTTTAACTGATCTCCTATTTTTCAGGAGAAAAAATAGGCTTCAAAATGCCACCTGTAATTATCAAACCGTAACATATGTGTAAAATATGAGAATGGTTTTTGCAGATAATATCATTCTGAAGAAAAACCTCTCTCATTTTCTTGAAATCCATCTCCATCTGGCGGAATATGTGTCACAAAAACATGTCTCGAACATGAAATCATAATAGAAAAATATGGCTCCAATATTCCCTTGAATCTCCCAATCCGTGACACCTGTGTGAAAAATGAATGAGGTTGATGTTCTAGGGTCCGTTCTTGACAAGAACCTCCTTTGGATTTTCAAAAATCATTCTAGTTCATCCGGAAATCGTCCTGTAAGTCTCAACTGTTGCAGAAACTGGCTGCCACATCCTCTTTGAAATGTCACTTGTGCTTTTTCCAAATCTAATTTTATTTATCCATATTTTTCTTAAATATTTGGGAATAATATATTTGAATAAAAATAATCCCCAAATATTTTTTATCCTTTAAATTTAAATTTCCATAATTTAATTCATGCCCATGGTTTTGAAAAACCATTTATTGCTTGCTTCCCATGGTTTTGGAAACCATGTCTTGTTTTGCCCAATTTACCTTTTCACTATAAAAAAAAATTGTTGTTACCATTTCACTGTGAAAAACATTTTTTATGTCATATTTTTTCCAATTTACTGTTTCATTGTGAAAACCATTTACCGGTTTCTTTCCCATGGTTTTTTTTTATCTTCTTCCTTTACTTCTGTAAAACCTTTGGATAAAGGATTATCCAAGTCTTCCTTTCACGCGCATCTTCCCATTTAATTAATTTCCATGGAACTAAACATTAATCTCTTTAATTTGTAAAACTTAAATTTTACCTTTGTAAAACTTTTTCACCGTGAGGAAGAATCTCATTTATTGGAAATTCCATAATTATTATTGAAATGCATTCGGAAAATATGTTGTACATAAACTATATGATAAATGGTTGCATTTATTATATCGGGTTCTGGCTGGAGTGGTTTACTCCACACCACGTTTACCCCCACGTAAAGACACGTCTTCCCAACCAAAAACCACCGGTTTATATATCGGTATGCCTTCACATAATTAACCTCTGCGTTAATTCTGTCTGATATGTATGTGTGCCCTCCATCCACCCTTTCACTTTTCCATATTATAAATCGAGATACGTGCCCATGATTTGACCCATAAATTAAATATTGAATCAAATATTAATATAAATATTTTATTAAAAATATTTATATTAATAATAATAAACCTTTTTTTATTTTCTAAGGACTTTGGGCATATGAGGCTTAACACATGACTTTGTGGATAGGATTGTTGATACTGAGAGGGGGGTGAATCAGTATCAAGTACAATTTAAAACCTTTTTCAACTTATACTTAAACCATTAAATTATATCCAATGATCAATGAACAATAGTATAAGAGTTACACCAATACACCATGCACAATATATGAGAAATAATCAATAGTTATTGTTCAAGGGAAGTAATGAATTCCAAAGGTAGCTACAACTTCCAAATGTAAAGGGAGGGATAAACCTCCAAGAGGAATATACAATCCTCAAATATAGAGAGAGGTTTGAACTCTCCATCGTTTTCTCTTCCTTACACCCAAGAATATATGAGAGATAATAAAACTTTACATTAAATCATCACCATCAACCAACCATCACATAGAACCTGATAATGCTTCCTAAGACTTCTTCAACTTGCAATTATTCAATTCTCGGAATACTCTGATCCTATAGATAATATTACTCAATGTATTCTCTGAAACTTCTCCAAGTTTCACTCCTTGAATCCTTTCCAAAAAGAAGTTATATAGAATGGTAGACCTTGTTCAATTCTGGTTTATTCAAGAGAGTGAACTTGTACAGAATTCCCCGCACTCAATATTTAACATCAAATTCTGAAATACGCACAAAAGAAACTAAAGTCCGTACTATTTCCAATGAAATTGGTCTCACTTCATTTGGATTCTCTATGAAGAAGTTATGACTGTTTTACCCAAAACACTTTTTTATTGACTAGCTTCAGAACTGGTCAAAAACCCTATCTTCCACATAGTGTATCTCCAAAATTATAGTGAATAAAGAGATGAATTTTTTACCACAGGTACCTTTATATGTTTTCTCAATAAAATATCAATTTCACCATCTGAATTGTTCTATTAAAACTTATAGAGAAAATGGTAAGATGACCTGTAAATAACATACCTTAACACATCACCAAAAGACTTCATCCTCCCTTGAAATCCGACCTTCTTTACTTCTGATTTCCTCTGAAATATGACTTGTATATAAAATGAATGTATAATGATATGTATTTATACCATTTATGTCACTTTATTTTAATATTAGGGCTGACTTGGCACTTTCATATTTTGTAATTATTTTCTTTAATTGTCTTCAAGGCCGACCTATATTTCCTTCTTCAATTCACTTTTTCATAGTCAAAAATTCATTTTTCCTCAACCATGTGGATCCACATGATGAACCACATACCACCGGAAACAACATGATGTATATTATCCATCCATGGGTGATGTATCTGCATGTGCATTTTCCTTCATGTCCAAATACCTTTATCAATATTGCAGTCCAAAACCAATGACTCAGGTTGACATCAATGACAAAAACCAATATTCCAACAAGGATAAGGGTGCTTAATAAAATGAATATTTTTTATTTTCAATGGAAATATGAAAATAAGGGTAAAAATGAATCAAGTGATGAAACTAAGGGATTTAGATAAGCATTGAGGATAGGTATAGGTTTGGGATTTCTGCCAAATTTTTGACTCATGGAGGACTTGACTATTTTGGATAATCAGTTGAGTGAAGGATTTAGGTGATGGGATCTTGACGGAGCTGGTGAAAATGTTTTAAAATCTGAGTGGAAAGATAACACAAGGACAAGATTCTTTGGGAAAAATTAATGCCAATTAGCAGGTGATAACAGAGGCTCAAACTAGGGATATTATCCTCCCTGTGAGGTAGAAAAGAACTCGTAGACCCGGTGCCTGATCCATTGGGCTACTCCCAAAACATGTGTGTGTACCCTGCTCTGACCTATCACCAATGTCTGCTGAAAACCAAATGATGCACACTGCTCTCAACTGGATACTGAACACTGAATACACAGCTAATATCTGACTGTACACACTACTGGAAATCCAAACTGAAAAATTCTTGACCAACAAGCTTATTTTCACACTCCTATCTACTCTAAAACTGTTGAAATGAATAATCAGTCAAGTGATGCTAAAGTGCCAATGCAACCAATCAAGCAATTGGCTTCCCGATTTTTCTCTGCTCAAATATTTCTTAAGCAGGAAGACAAATGTAAAATATGGCAGCTGAAAACAAAATTTGAATCCAAAATCTTAGCTTATGAATGAAACAAAATCCTCCATCACTGAAGACTGTAATAGGATGGCCACAGGATCTTGAAAACCATGAAAAATGATTTCTTCTTGATGAACAAAAACAAGAAGACAAGCCTCATTCATAAGTGTTTGTTTCTCTTGCTCTATTTCTTCAGTTCTGAGAACATTCTCAAATGAAATGGAAGCAATAGGTTTGTCTACTCTTCCATGCATATAAAAAAAAAAAATCATACATTCTTGAACATCTTCAAATATGACAACCATATTATGTGAATCAAGGCTATCCTCTTGTTCATCAAACAATTCTGATTTTCTTTTATTAAACTTATGGAAATTTGTTTGAGGACTGTCATTTTGACTTTCAAATGAATGAATGGAAATAATTTCCTGCTCATAATCTTCTTGCAAATGTGAAAATCTAATAGCATGCACTATTTCACAGTCTAGAGTTCTCATGGATGCATTTTCAAAACCATGATTTTCAAATGAATCAAATAAAACCACTGCCTCTTCATTATCTTTATGTATTTCTGATTGAAAAGTGACATACACTATTTTGTTTCTTTCCTGAAACTCTATGTCATTTTTTTGTTCACTTCTTGAAGTCTCCATAGATGCAGTTTCAGAATCCTCATCCATGTCTAGGCCACTTATAATTTGAATAACCACATCATTCACAGGGGAAGAAAGGCATCTTTGAAACACTTTGTCTTGTTGAATATCTTTATCAAGTTCAGGAGAAGGAAAATGACTTTTAACAACAGTTTCTTGATCAACTTCATCTTCAACCAAAGGAGCGGCTATTATTTGTTGTTGGGATGAATATTCATAAAGGGCTTCTATGATTTCATCATTCATATACTCTTCATCACCAAAAACACTTTTAAGGTACTTAATGAAATGTTCGCAAAATTCACAACAATCTTAAAACACCAAGAATGAAGGATTAGATTCTCCATGATTCTTAAAGAATGTTATGTGGAAATCCTTAAGAGAGTATAAGCTTCTTGGTTTTAAACCTTCATACCATAATCTGGCTTTCCCCTCTAAAGTATCCATAAACATTTTCATCAAACAATCCTCATGAAATTCAACCCCCAACTTACATATGTGCATTTTAAATCTAATCAATTGCAAGGCAACATCATTTCCTTTCCCATCTTCAAATTTAGGAAAATGTTTTTGCAAATTTATGTGAGGAATACAATTTGGAAAGCCAGGAATATGAGATAAATTCATTGGATCATACCTTGTAGATATTGAACTTATCTTCAGACAGTGGAGTCACCAATGATGTTTTGGAAGCTGGATTCTGCATTGAGAGTGGAGTCGTCGGTTAAAATTTAAATTTCTGGATTCTTCTACCAGTGGAATCACCTTCAAACTGATTTTTGATGCGTGGAGTCGCCAGAGAAGGAATACAACCAATATGTGCCTAAGTGTCTGCTGCTCTTAGACCTTAGAACGAAACCATGTCGTTCTTTCCTAGGGAAAATTTTTTAATTTCATCCCCGACAACGACGCCATAATGTTAGCACTCTGTAAATTTTTTCTGGCTGATAGACAAACGACAGAGGTAACTGTTTCAACCTACTTTAGAGTTGGACACTTTAGTCTTGTTTACCATCTTTAGTAAAATACTTTTGATCTTCTTATTTTACTTCTGTAAAACCTTTGGATAAAGAATTATCCAAGTCTTCCTTTAACATGCATCTTCCTATTTAATTCTTTTCCATGGAACTAAACATTAATCTCTTTAGTTTGTAAAACTTAAATTTTACCTCTGTAAAACCTTTTCACCGTGAGGAAGAATCTCATTTATTGGAAATTCCATAATTATTATTGAAATGCATTCCTGGAAAATATGCCGCACATAAACTATATGATAAATGGTTGCATTTATTATATGGGGCTTGGGATGGAGTGTTGTACTCCACACTTTTACCCACTATATTCACCACGTAAAGACACGTCTCCCCAACCAAAAAACATCGGTTTATATATCGGCCCGCCTTCACATAATTAACCTCCGCGTTAATTCTATGCGCGATATGTATGTGCTCCCTCCATCCACCCTTTGACTTTTCCATATTATAAATCGAGATTCGTGCCCATGCTTTGATGTGATGCCATAAATTAAATATTGGATCAAATATTAATATAAATATTTTAATAAAAATATTTCTATTAATAATAATAAACCTTTTTTTTTTTCTAAGGACTTTGGGCATATGAGGCTTAACACATGACTTTGTGGATAGGATAAGGGTGCTTAATAAAAGGAATATTTTTTTATTTTCAACGGGAATATGAAAATAAGGGTAAAAATGAATGAAGTGATGGAACTAAGGGATTTAGATAAGCATTAAGGCTAGGTATAGGTTTGGGATTTTTGCCAAATTTTTTACTCATGGAGGACATGAATATTTTGGATGATCAGTTGAGTGAAGGATTGAGGTGATGGGAGCTTGACGGACCTTGTGAAATTTTTTTAAAATCTGAGTGAAAAGATAACACAAGGACAAGATGCTTTGGGAAAAATTAATGCAAATTAGCAAGTGATAACAAGTAGTACGTTGAATAATTTCATAATGTCACTTCCATATTGACTATCATTGTTTGTAGATAAAAGGAAGGAGGTTCGAGCTGGAATATGTCATTCTTTGTTCTTTCACTCTTGAGAATGCTCACGCAATTTTAAGTTGACTTGGGTAGATTTTGTCTTTTGTAACGAATATTGGTATGTTGTCAACTTGGCATTTGTAAGAGAATTTTATTATTCTACTTGAATGCCACTTTCATCCCTCATTACAACTACATTGTAGGTTTTTCCAAAATTTGAAAACTTCTCACACAAAAATTTCTCAATTCATATTCTGTATTCTCAAGGGTTTCTTCCATGAGAGTGTGTAGGAAAAAATGCATTCTCTTATTTCCATTGTTGGTTTGGTGCTTAGTGGAAAAAAAACTATCCAAAATGGTCAAATAAGATCAAGCATACCATGATATTCAATGATATTTTGGATGACATTTGTGATGGCGACACCAAACCTAGCAAACTGACAACATACAAAGAGATTTCCATATGGAAAAATAAAGACGAGAAAGATTATGCCTTGATTTCTACTTTTGTAAGTGAAGAGGTGATTCATCATATCATATATATCAAATATTCTTGGAGTGATTTGAAGAATTAGAAATATTTGTATGGTTCACATTAAAAAATAGAGCTAATTCAATTGTTGATGATTCTCTTCAACCTCGAAATCAAGGATAATGATCCCATGGCTTTAGTTTCCGAAATTAAAACCATTATGCATGATGTTGATATTATTGGTGTGAATATTGATATTTCTCTCATGACCTTCATCAAGGCCCTCTACCCCACATACTCTCACTATCTTAAATCACTTCAAGATAGTGGACAACTAAACTCCCTCAATTTTGACTATTTGATGGAGAAAATTGTAGAATGTGAGAAGGATTTTGGGAAGAATACAACTCATCCCACTGGAGAGACTGTGTGCCTTACTCAAAAAGGGAAGATTCAATCACATGATTCTTAAATAAGATTAGGAAGTAAGAGAAGACGTCGAAAGAATAATTTCGAAGGCAGGGGGGTTAGGCACAATCAAGGTGAGAGTTCTAATCTTCATTGTGTTCGTTGTGGAAATAATGGGTCACATGAAGCAAACACATGAAGAATACCATGGGAAAAGATCAAGGAAAAATAGGAACAAAAGGAAGACAAAGGTAAAGATCTTGAATCCTTTCATTCAATTGTTGCACATTGTAGTATTGGAAGAAATGAATATTTGTTCAAAGATTCATTTGATTCTTTGAGAGATGTCTCATTGCTTGACATTGGTGCTACATGCCACATTCCATTTCAGAGATATTTTTTTGAAGGATTGAATGACAATGTACAGGGTGTAGTATACTTTGCATTAGATTAAGTCTCAAATCTATTGGAAACGACACTATTAGGCTCAAATTGCCTGGATTCTCGGACTTTATTTTGCATGATGTTCTCTATATTCCTAAGTTGCAAAGGAACTTGCTATCTCTTGTGAACATTCAACAACAAGTCCATTATATTCACATGTTTGATGGACAAGTTGAAATAAGTGGATTGTTGGGTTCCAATTTTGACATATTTTTGAGACATTTTCATATACCATTTTGTCTCCTTGTTCCTCCATATTCACCATTTCACCATTCATGTCATTATATTATCATGATTTTGAAACTTATTCATCCAAAGGTAAATTGATGTTAATATGTTATGGAATTTCTTATTTCTAATGGGTTTACAATTGAAACTTGTTTTTATTATGAATTCCCGTAACTGTCATATTCATAAATCTAATATCACCCTTGCTACTAGATTTCCTATAACAGACAGTTTCTAGGGATGATTTTGACACGTCATTTTGCAAGTAGATGAGGATGAATGAAGAAATTCTAGGACATGGGCTTTGTGCAAAATATGTCCATCTAGGCGACTCACATTCACATTTATCAAAAAGTTCATAACAAGGGATGTACATGCATGTTTTTGAAGAAGATTTTTATGATAATTCCCATAATTTCTGTAGTGGTTGTTTTCAAATTATTTATTGTTTTGAATGGTTATGCCGCCTATGGGAAAATTTGTGCATCTCATTTTTCTTGGGAATGAAGTTTTCATGCTTATATGTTTCTCGAACAGACTCAACAACCATCAACCAAAACATAGAGCTTGTGGTCAAACTTTTAGTCAACACCCAATAAAGAACTTCCAACACATATCAGGTTGAGTGATGACTCAAATGGCCGAGCAATTTTGCATGAATATTCGTGGTAGAACCAATTTCCATCCTTCAAGACACCTATGCATCAATTTGAGTTTGGTATGAATAAGAGATAATTGAATAGATTTCATATTATTCAATTATCAAGAGTAATCTATTATCCAATGATTGTAATAACAAATCACTCAACCAATTGATTGTTTTTAGTGCCAAGACATTGCAAATTTGTTGTCAAAGTCTAAAATAGGGGATTTATTGTTATCTTGTTAGCATTTTCTTTCTCCATTTTAGCAACAAAATGCATGTCCTCTATTTTAATTAAGACATGATTGGATGTAATATGGTTCATATCTAAACAATAGGGGATTGCACCTATCATCTAAAATAATTCCCTTTGTAATGAATCTTCTATATATGTGTGCATGGGAAGTAGATGAAGCACTAAGGAGAGGAATAGATAGAAGAATATCGATGTGTAGAGGATTGTTAATCTCTTTATACTTATCTATTTTACTGATGATAATGAAAATACTATGTTGTTGCGCCCTGTGAGTTAATTATTGTGGTATTACCACAACGCATCCTCAACCAGGAAGGGGCCCTTGACCTAAGTATGCACTACATATTAATTAGCTTCTTTTATTGTGTTTAATTTACGCATTGTTGTTTTATTTCATAGGGTAGTTCATTTATTGTTTTACGCTTAATCTCATTTTGTGTGATCAGTGTGGTTTGATAACAGAAGAACATGAGTACCCATATCTAGTTAATTGATTAAAAAAAATTGCACAAAGATTATTACAGGAATGTTCTGGCTTGTGAACAGAGAAAAATACTGTAAAAGGTGGTCTGAGTGAATGCAATATTAATCTTAGGAAAATGGAACACTCTTGTTTCACTGTATTATGATTGATTTATGTTGATTTGATTCATTCCATTGTTTTTCATTTACGTTATGCTCTTTAATTTTTGTATGTGTGTGATTGACCGAGTGTGGTGTGTTGCCAAAAATCTTAACTTATTGTGATCACATAAATATTGAAAAAGCGAAATTTTTAGGACCTTGACAATAACTTTAAGATCTTTGGATTTGATTTATGATTGTGTATTTCTTTAGTTTAATGCTTGGTGGAGATACAAAAATCATTTAAACTATTGAGTGAACTATACCATAGATTGCTATAGGAATATATCTGAATAAAGATAAAATATTGTAATTGAGTTAATGAACATAGCCTCAATATTGATTCCTAGAAATGATTCATCAAGTAAATTTCCATTTTGAATTTAGTAGAATTAGTATAGTTGCATAGTATTGCATATGTTTTGTTGGTATCGCACAAGTTTATGAGCTCCCAAATTAATAATTTAATGTTCAAAACTTTTAGAAATTAAATTGACCAACATTTTTGGCACTGTTGTTGGGGACAAGCTAAGGGATTAGGCATTGGTAATTTGGTTTCCAGTTCTTTCATTTTCTCCTTTTGTTTCTACATATGATTTTTGGTTGTTCTAACATTCTAGATATAGTGAGATAGTGACGATAATATGAGAGGTAAGAACCTATGCATTCACTATAGTGAGTACGCTATCTCACCGGATCTAAAGTATGTTGGTACAAAGTGTCTTATTTTGGTTTGATTCATGGAAAAAAGAAGCTAACTCATGTCGAAAGATAACTTGGTGACAACCAGGTCTTAGTAGCATGAGGGAATTCATGTACATGATTGTTCTTAAGATTTATGATTTTTTCTTTGAAGTTTACATTGTTTGGTGTGTTTGTTTTTGCAAAATTTCATTGATTTCTTTAAGAATATTTTTTTTTTCCGTAAGAACCCCTGTACATTAATTTGTGTGAAAGACAAGAATTATCAACCAACAAGAAGTATTTAAAAATGATCAAGAGTTGTTGAGTAAAGAAGGATGCTACTTCAAGAACTTTCTCAAATTCGGGTAGCAATTGAAGATTCAATAGCCATTGATCCCTAAGCGAGATTCAATATCAACCATCCAAAGACGAGATATTTACCCATTTAAATTCACATTGCAAATCGACAAGTAATAATGGCTATAGGATTGGATAAGAGGCTAGATGATAGCCATATGATCCTTATCAAATATAAGGGAATGGTGTTTAGAGCCCATATTATCAGGCTACTGGATTCTCAGAGTACCAGGAGATCCTTTTTGGGAAACTCTGTGAGATCCCCGATATGTTGATACCTAGTGGAAAGGTTCCATCATAGGATTCCAACCCCTATATTAATGGGTACAAGAGAAGGGAGACGACATCACCATGCATGACATGATTTCCATGTAGGCTGACAGCATGGCCGAGGATGCTACATGGAAGAGGTGAATTTTCCCATGGGTCAACTGTGGGCCATGTCAAGATTAAATACTTGTGTTGATGCCTTTAAATGTTAATTGTTGGATCGATAGATCAATAGATCCCCATCGTCGATCTATCATTCAAGCTCAAGAGGGAGTTGATGCCAAGACATTAGAATATTGAATACCCAGAAGAGCAATAAGTTTCATTATTTGGAAGGGACGAAACCCCGACATTAGGTGAGCAGGATTCCAGCTCTGGTTCCAGTTATTTAATGTGTGCAAGGAAGGTGACATTACGATGATGAAATAGGTCCATGTGGAAGCTCATGTGTTTGGGTATGACACATTTTAATGCATGATTGGTTGACGACGTGAGTGTGGACCCAGTCGATATTAATCTCTTGAACGAGGGCCTTAAAATATGAGCCATTGATCTGGAAATGTGAGGTGATATTGATCATTGACCTATTACCTAAGCTCAAAAGGGGGTCTTGCATCAGGGTACTCGATTATCAAACCCCAAGAGATCGTTGTCTGTGGTTCCTTATGTGGGAAGAGACCTAGTATCATGGGGTCCTAGTGGGTTGATGCCCAAAATATAAGGCATCAAGGTTTGGTGGAAGAACATCAGGTGCCAGTGAGGCTGATGCCTTGGTGGCCCAGTAACCCGATAAGGCATGGTTTCAGGGGCAGGTTCCACCCATTCATGTAAATTTATGCATAGAGAGAGTGACATGAAATGATGTCATCCAACCAATGTGTTTTGGAGAGGTGTCAACACCCTATTGGGCTAAACCTGGGAACGATGATGACATGTACAACCATGTCGGTCCATGTGTCACATGATAGTAGTTCCATGTGTCATGATGATTAGGAATATTTGAGCAAAGATCTGTGGGAAAAATCTGGTTCAACATTTTGAGAAGTATGAGTGTCATTTGTCATTCCAGGTGAAAAACAATGATAGGGCCACATGTCATCAAGGGTGGTTGGTTGTGGAAGCATCACATGTTCGAAGTGCCAGCTAAGACAATGAACTTAGCATTTGAGTCACTAGGAGGTAAATATATGGTTCCCTAAGGGTTGATGTCTTAAAATCCCGGTGGGATGATATTCCCAGTGGGTTAGTACCTCAGGATGTCAATTACCAGAGGTATGACAAACATAGTGGTCAGGTGCAGACTAGTTAAGGGGATGATAAGTTGAGGGCCTGGTGTGTTAGGTGGCAATGCCATGCAAATATCCACGTCAATACCAAATGGTGACGTTTCATTCATTTTTAAGGCCACATGGAATATCAAGTGTCGTGGATGCCACATGGAATTAAGGAGGCCTTTGGCCATTGAAGGCCCAAAAACTTTAAAAGGTCATAACTTTCGATCTAGAGATCAATTTTGGGAAACTTTATAGTCGTTGGAAATCTCTTGACAAGTAGAATACGATGGTGCCCTTGAAAAGATTATTTGATATGGGTGAGTAAAAGAAAAAAAAAACAATACCCCATCCCTTAAAAAGGTACTTAGGGGATTGGGTGTCTTACAAAGTGGTATCAGAGCGAGGTTCAAATACTAGGCCTGAATGGGATAGAGATCATTCATAGGATTGATATATCAAGGATAAGATGATCCTACTGAAAAGAGTTTCTCTATGTTAAAAAGTTAGTTTATTATCTTCACTAACTCCTTAAGCAAAAGGATTGCAGATTGAAATTTTGGTTGAGTTAAAAATTCCTTACAACCAAAAATTTTATCATGTTGATTGTAGCAGTATGATTATATTGTTGCTCTTTTGGATTGATGGCTTTAACATAGTGGGAACACGATGATAGGCATTAAGGATAATACTTGAATATGAATGGATAAAAATGGTTGAATCTTGTTATGGAGTTGCATGAGTCCATAGAATAATTGAGCTGAGTTATTTTATTTAAGTGTAATGTTGTCTATCTGTTTGGATATACAAAGCCTCTTGCATTTGTGATGGATGGCTATATAAGGGATGAGACCCTTATGAAAAATTCCTTGTGGTTAAAGGAATTTAATATGGGTTGTTGGAGCCCTAGAAATTATAATTGATGTTTAAATAAAGAGACGAAGCCCTGTATGTAAAATTCCTCTTGAACAGAGGACTAATGGAAAATTGTAAGGTCGGTTACATGACCTGTAATGAATGAAACTTGTTGCTGAAATAACCTAGTTGAGAAAACAAAAAGGATTCCTTTGGACTAATTGACAGTCCTCATAAAAGAGGTGAAAGGACATGAACATATGAGCAATTTTATGAGCTCATGATTGTAAAACAATGCGTACATGCCTATTGAATTGAGTTCTTGTTTATGCATGAAAATGAAATATGTGGATATGTCGTAATACATATGGTAATGAGTAATCATGTATGTAACATGAAAATAAACATGTTATAACATGTGGTGGGTTGTAAAGTATGGTTTTTTGATGGATCAATTTGGTCAATAATGAACCGATGCCAGCAAAAAAATTAACAACATGAATGAAATGTTGATAATGCTATTGTTCATTTCCTTATGAAGATAAGGTTGTAATGATTAGTGAAAGGTTGATATAAAGTTTGGCAAAGAAAGTGTTGGAGCATTTCTATATGACCAATGGATTAGTGTGACATCCAGAGGTGGATGGTACCTATTTAGGTGTGGCTTAGTATATTCAAGTAGTAGTAAAAGGGAATCCAGGAGAGGATTTCCATGGTAAAGGTATATTGTCCAAGAATAGTTTGAAGCATTAAAGGAAGTTGGATTTGGGTAATGTTGTAAATTACCTAGTTGTATTTTTTGAATTTTAAATTCTATTATAGTAGTTCAACAAGAGTAATTTTTTGTTGGTTGTTTCCCTCTAAAGAGGGAAACATAATTACAAATAGGCATGTGAGACTTCTCAAGTGATTGAATGTAATATCTCATCGCAAGAGGATGATATTGAGATTAAATAAATGTGAAATGTGGATGAATGATATAGAAATGTGCAAACGAGGCACATGCATGATGTATGAGTATGTGTAGGATAAAGTCATGGTATGACTACCTGAATAAGTGAAATGAGAGGAAAGATATTAGCTTTACTGCATTGGAAATGCCATGAATGCATGGATGACCCTATGTAAAATGGTTTGATCTACCTTGTTTAAATAATATCTTGATGAGGGTGTGTTCAATTTCTTTAGGAAAATCTAGTGTAACTTTATGAAGGAAGAAATGAGCAAGGATACGTTGTTGTTATGAATTGAAGGAAATATGATTGTTCCTTTGAGAATTTCATGTAAATGATTGTGTACAAATCATGAGTGAAATGACTTTTTTATTGATATTCATGCAAAGCTATAAACTATTCCTATGGTAGACACACACATTATGTGGATGCATGTGGATAAGTGAATGAAAGCACAATGTGAATGCAGGTTGATATAATCGATCTACATGTTTGAATGTATAATATGAATGCATGATCTGAATGAATACTTATATTCCTTATGAAATATTGGGTAGAGCTCTGAAAATATGAAGTTGAGGGTGACTCAAAGCTGAGGTAATTCCATATAGTAATGGATATGTAGCAAGGGAGTTGCATGTTGAGATAGTTCCATGTGGAGAAATTATGTTAAGAGATCTGTCAAGAGAACATAGCCACATAATCAATTGCCCGATGGGAAAAAAAAACTAGGAAGTGGGTTGCAAAGCCTATTTATAAAGAATAATGGATTACATTTTAAAATATAATGCATGAAGGAAAGATATGCAAACAAATGTTAGCCAATATGATTTCTATTTGGTAAAAGGTGCATAATACATTAATTCATAATTGATTTATGAACCAAAATCTTGTTGATGTAAGTATGATGTTTATATCTAGGAAAGTTCAAGATGAGTTTGATTGAGACTGCTCAAGGAAGAGAGAAGGCATATCCCAGAAGGGGATGAATTGCATAGGTAGTAAATGAGAAAAGGAGGAACACTTTCCTCACTTAAAAAACTCTAATATATGAGATGGAGTTGTGTACTTTAAAAGAACAGTTGTGAAAACAAGTGCAACTGGTGAATGAAAAAAAAAAGCTACTGAATATGTTTAAATGAATAAGCTTGGTTAAGTCATGTTATGAAAAGGAAGAGAGGCCTTAGAAATGAATCAACTGGACTAGAGAGTCCAGACTGTGTAGGCGTTGGAAAGAGGGAAGAGTCCCTTAACTCCTTTCTTGTTACTTATTATGTTTCTCTAGGATGAGAGAGATGAAGTGTTGTTATGTGTGGATGAATTCCAACATGAGAATGACGATAGTTGTATGACTATAGAGACAGTTGAAAATTTGATTATGTTTTCACTGAGAAATACATTGAGGATAATGTGATGGAGTGCATATAGATATGCTAGGACATATATGAGCATGTTTTGTTGATGTAAATTCTAATATGTATGCATTTCTATTTAACATAATAGATGATATAATTGTGATTGTGATGATGCATGTTATATGAAGGAAAGGATTGGAGCTATTAAGGAAGGACAACTGCCAATGTTGCACAACCTCAGGAAGAGTATAGATACAAGAAGGTTGTTCTTGAAAGATTGATGAAGGGGATTTGGGAGTCCCCATGAAGAACCATTGATGAGGTAATATTAGAGAGGGTGTTGGAAATCAGAACATGTATAAATAATCCATGCCTATGTAGCATGAGGTTTGAAAGAGATTGGGTAAGAATCCTTTCTGAAATATTCTATATCTTAATGATATGCATGTGAATTTAATTGGCTATTGTATGTCATTGACACTGAAGAAGGGTAAGATTTAGGAAAAATAATATGAATGATAGTGGGAAGAACCTATGGTAGTCAAGGATGATTGAAGTCCTTGCAATAAATTCATGAACAAATGTGTCATAAATGCATTGACCAATCGAGGATGATTGGGAACAAAAGTGTTGATACACATCATTTTGATTTAATACATTGAGGAAATGTGTGCTTGCATGAATGGGAAGGTATTGAACTTCCCATTATGGAAGGAGGACCTTCAAATGTCCTACCATACATATGAAACAATAATGAGAGGAAATGTGGGTGGCCATGAACATTGGCACCTTGATTGTCAACAAAGAAAGAATGTTGGAATATATTATATGAAATTTTAATTTCATAAAATGTGTGTTGATTTGAGGTCATGATTAGTTCAAAGAAAGAAACATAGTCCCATTGTAATAAAAATGTGGTTGAGGATGCTATGTGGAAGAGGTGGATTCACCCATGGGTCAATTATGGGCCATGTCAGGATTAAATCCTTGCATCGTCGCCTTTAAATTTTAACCGTTGGATCAGTGGATCAACAAATCCTCATTGTTAATCTATAATTCAAGGTCAGGAGGGAGTCGATGTTGGTATACCAGAATACCGGACCCCCAGAAGACCAATAGGTTGCATTGTTTGGAAGGGTTGAAACCTTGACATCCGATGAACAAGGTTCTATCCATGGTTCCAGATCGTTAGTGCAGACCAGGAAGGTCATGTCACGATGATGAAATAGGTCCACATGGTAGCTCACGTGTCTGGGTATGACATGTGTTAATGCATGATTGGTTTATGGGGAGAGTGTGGGCCTAGTCGGGCTTAATCCTTTGAATGGGCACCTTAAAATATGAGCCATCGATCTGGAAAGGTGAGTTGATCTTGACCGTCGATCTATTACCTAATCTCAGGAGGGGGTCTTGTGTCGAAGTGACAGAGTACTGGACCCCAAGAGATTGTTTTGCATGGCTTCTTTTGTGGGAAGAGACCTGGTATCTTGGGGTTTGAGTGGGTCAATGACCGAATATAGGGTACCGGGGTTTGGAAAAATAATGCTAGGTGATAGAGAGGCTAATCCCTTGGTGGCCCAGTATCCTAACAGGGCATGGTTCCTGAGGACAGGTTCCACCCATTCCCATAAAGTTTTGTGCAAGGAGAGTAATTTCATCAAACCAATGTGTCATGGACAGGTGTCAGTGCCCTGTTGGGATAACCTTGGGCATGACGATGATATGTACAACCATGTGAGTCCACATGGGAGATGATATGTACAACCATGTGAGTCCACATGGGAGTTCAATGTGTCACGCAGTGGTAGTCTCATGTGTCATGTTGATTTGACATATTGGGAAGAGATCTATGGGAAACAATTGGTTCTACATGTCAAGTAGTATGAGTTCCATGTGTCATGATAGGTGGAAGACAATGATAGGGACACATGTCATGACCGGTGGCCAGTTTTGGAGGCGTTGTGTTTCCGAAGTGCCATTTAGGACACTAGACTGAGCATTGGAGTCACTAGGAGGTAAAGATTTGGTTCCACGGGGGTTGATGTCCTGATACTCCAATGGGATGATATTCCAAGTGGGTCAGTACCTTGGGATGTCGACTACCAGAGGTATGACGTAACTCGGTTGGGTGCAAATTATTGGGGGGGGCGATAAGTTGAGAGGCCGATGTGCCAGGTGGAAATTCCATGCCAATAGCCACGTAAATACAGAATGGTGACATATCATGTCTTGTTAAGGCCACATGGAATAGAAAGTGTCATGGAGCCACGTGGCAGTAAGGAGACCTTTGGCCAATAAAGTCCTAGAAACTTAAGAAATCATAATTTTTGATCTAGAGATTAGTTTTGAGCAAACATACAGTTGTTGGAAAGATCTTGATGAGAAGAAGACGATGGTGCCATTGAGAAGAGGATTTGTGATGGTTGAGCAAAATAAAATTTTTAACAACCCATCCTTGAAAAAGGTACTTAGGGGGTTGGATGTCTTACTTGATGTAGAGAGTAGATTTATTTTTTTGTCTCAACTCTAGTCAGACAATTAGCTTCATTTTACAAAGCTCAATGGATTTTCCCTATTCCTTCAGTATATATCTCTTCCATTAATCACAAGTATTCATTTTCCAAGTCACAATACATAGAATCCAAAAATGCAGTCCATTTCTTCCATTTAGCATGATCAGATTCAACATCCAAAGTCTGTAGCAGCAACAAGTAATCAAAGGTAAAGTCATTATTTCAATTTGTTTAATTCATTTTATGTAGGGAATTTTATATCTATTGGAAATTATTTACACCACCATTCATACCTTTCACTATTTGCAATCCATGATCCTTTCACACCCTATTAATTATCCATTTTTTTAGCCACCTCATTTGCCACTTATAAAATATCATTTCCATGATTACATTGTGATTGCCCCATACCCTTTACATCCACTATTTGCAAGTCATATCTTATTGCTTCCATTTGATACCCACGATGTATGATTTCTGAAAGTGTACAAAGATATGTCTCTTCCTCGCCATTATCATCATTACTCATCTCCTAATTGTTCTTTTTATTCCACAATATGAAAAATTGATCTTCTCTCACTACCAAAGGGTCAACAAGAGCATAATTTATAGTGTTTCCAGATTTCAAAAAACTAAATTATGGTCTGAAAAATAGTTATTTTGACAAACTGATAGGTATGGCTTGTATTCAAAACATGGGAGGTTACATTGAATTTAGATATTATGCTTAAATGAAACCATACATACATCACTCAACATGAAATCTATCATATAACTAAAAATGAAATGTTTGAGAATATGCCATAACTATAGTGTGGGGGGGAATATGAAAAGTATTATATATTTGTTGTACTCTCAAAAAGGACAACCAGGATATATGAGGACATGATATCTATAGTGTGGGGTGGATGTTAGGTTCCAACTTTGACATATTTTTGACACATATACCATTTTTTCTCCTTGTTCCTCCATATTCACCATTTCACCATTCTCGGCATTAAGGTATCCATGATTTTGACACCTGTTCATCCAAAGGTAAATTGTTGTCAATATGTTATGGGATTTCTTATTTCTAATGGGTTTACAATTGAAATTTATTTTTATTATTAATTCCTATAATTGTCATCTTCATAAATCCAGTAACACCCTTGTTATGGATTTCTTGTAGCTGACAGTTTCTAGGGATGGTTTTGACACGTTGTTTGTAAGTAGAGGAGGATGAATGAAGAATTTTTATGGCTTGGGTTTTTTTGCAGAAGATACCCATTTAGGTGAATCACAACCAAATTTCTTAGAAAGTGCATAATGAGGGATGTACAAACATGTTTTCGAAGAATATTTTTATGATAATTTCTAGAATTCCTATAACAACCATTTTCAAATTATTTATTGTTTTGAATGGTTATGCCTCCTATGGGCGAATTCAATCATCTAGGTTTTCTTGGGAATGACCTTGTCATGCTTTTATGTTGCTCAAACAGACCCAATAGACATTAACCAAAGTGCATAGATTGTGGTTAAACTTCTATTCAATTCCCAATAAAGAACTTCCAGTGCAGATCAGATTGAGTGATGACTCAAATGGGTGAGCGGTTTTGCATGGAGTTTTGTGGTAGAACCAATTTCCAACCCGCAAGACACCTATGAATCAATATGCGTTTGATACAAATAAGGGATAATTGCATACATTTTATATTATTCAATTATCATGAATAATATATTATCAAATGATTGTAATAACAAATCACTCAACCGATTGATTGGATTTAGTGCCAATATAAGGGATTCAATGTTATCTTGTTAGCATTTTCTTTCTCCATTTTAGCAATAAAACACCTATCCTCTATTTAATTAAGATACAATTGGATGTAGTATGGTTCATATCAAAACAATGGGGGATTGCACCTATCATATGAAACAATTCCCCTTTTAATGAATAAGATATATGTATGCATGGGAAGTATATAAAGCACTAAGAAGGAGAGGAATATATAGAAGAATATCAGTGTGTAGAGGATTGTTAATCTTTCTTTTTACTTATCTAGTTTACCGCTGATAATGAAAAGACTTTGTTGTTGCATCCCATGAGTTAATCATTGTGGTCTTACTTAAGTGCATGATCAACCATAAGGCCCCCCTAACTTGAGTATGCACTGCATATTAGTTGGGTTATTTTATTGTGTTTAATTTATGCATTGTTGTTTTATTTCATAGGGTAATTGATTTATTGTTTTTATGCTTAATCTCATTTTGTGTGATCAGTTTCATTTGATAACAGAGCAACAAGAGTACCCAAATCTACATTGATTAAAACTATTTGTACAAAGAATATTACATGAATGTTCTGACTTGTGAATAGAGAAAAATGTTGTAATAGGTGGTTTGAGTGAATTGAATCTTGATCTTAAGAAGTTGGAACACTCGTGTTCCACTGTATTATGATTTCTTTATGTTGATTTGATTCATGCCACTATTTTTCATTTACTTTATGCTCTTTAATTTCATTATGCATGTGATTGGCCGAGTGTGATGTGAGGCAAAAAATCTTAATTAGTTGTGACCATGGGAATCTTGACAAAACAAGAGTTGTAGGACCCTGAAAACAACTTTAAGATATTTGAATTTGATTTATGATTGTATATTTCTTTAGTTTAATTCTTGTTGGAGCTATGAGAATCGTTAACTATTGAATGAACTACACCATAGACTGCTACAAGAATATATATAAATAAGGATAAAATATTCTAATTGATTTAATGAACATAGCCTCAATATTGATTCATGGAAATGATTCATTAAGAGAATTTCCCTTTTGCATTTAGTAGAATTAGTTTACCTACCTAGTCTTAAGTATATTTTGTCGACATCTCACAAGTTTATGAGTTCCCAGATTAATAATTCAATGTTCAACAATTTAAGAAATTAAATTGACTGACACAGGTCTTCCGACAACATGGTTTTCATGACAGGATGGGAGGATGGCATATTGTTGAAGATGAAAGAAACATCTACACAGACACATAATTTTGCATACCTTTCTCATCATGGTGAAGGTACATTGTCTTATAGTCTCTTATGGCATGCTCTATTTCGGCACATTGATGCAAGAGCATCGCTCACTCATCAAGCGAGCCAGCACATTGAGAGGAAACAGTTGGACAGCGCCAGCATGCATTTTGAAAATACTTTGGAAGTATTGCGCCGTCCTTTAAAAGAAGTCATTTATAAAGCAGCGCACTTGTATTGTAAAAGGGGACCTTGAGCCTTTAAGCTCTCATCCTTAGTAGATAAGAAAGCATTTAATAGATTTAATACTCGTAGATAGAATAGTTAAGTCTAGATTAGACAGTTTCAGTTTTCGAGAGGGAAAACGGATATAGACACCCTCCTTTGTACATTGTATATTATTCAGATTCAAGCATTCAGGAGAAAGAGGAGGAGAAAGCAGAGAATTTGGGAAGAACACCCATGTACATATGTTTTTGAATTAATAGAAGAGAGTCTTTGATTCAATTTCATGGTTGGTGTTGTTTCTCTGTGTATGTTGGTTATGTGCTCATGAATGTTTGTTTTCTGTTGTACATTTTCTTTGATATGCTGTGTATGTGATTTCATAGCTGGATTGAAATCTGTGAGAGTAAGAAATTAGTTTCAATTGTTTCTCTATATTGGACCAGAGAATTCCTGCAAAGGGTGCAGTTGAATTTGTCCGCAAGGAGTGCGTGACTGCAGGGTTCAATCAGAGGAAACTTTTGTTCTCATTCGTCTTAGGAGTGCAGATTTGGCACCAAAGCCATGCAAGGTGTGTGCAGGCTAGACAAAGTCTCAGAGTTACGATTCTGAGCAAAGAGAATTAAGATTGCTGCCGCAGGTTAGTGCGCAGAGTCAAGAATCTCAACACTTAGCGAGTGTGGAGAGTTCGATGCAAGGAGTGCATGTCGGAAAGTTCTCATAAGGACTTGTGAAGTCGAGAACAAGCTCAAGAGGAGTAAGCCTATAAGTTCGCTGAAGGATAAGCACAGGCGTTTCCGTGAGAGGCCGAGAGAAGCACATTGGTTGGCAGGCAGGTAGAAAGTCTTCACGAAGGAAGCGCTTGATACACCTCGCAAGAAATATCAACGGAGAGATGGACGGTTGAAATCTCCGAAAGAGATTCCACGAAAGTCCGAGAGCCGTAGATCTTGCAAAGGTGCCAGGAGTTTACGACGTGAACCATTCACAGGTTCGAAGCACAGGAGGAAGGAGAGTCGTCGATCTTGAGTCACAAGGATCGTCTGATCCACACGTGACATCACATATCGGGGATTCGTGAGGAGAAGTCTCAAGTTAGCACATCAAGTATTGCGATATCGCGAGGAGCGAGATCCCAATAGACCCGGAGCCGTTAATTACATGAGACACGTGTCAAAAGATCTCGTAGAGTCGGGGATCGGAGAATCAGGGTTCTCAAAGTTATAGAACACTTGCATGTTGGATCCGCGATTTGCGATATCCCGATGGTGACGTGGCAGTGTGGGACCGCAGGTGCAGTTGGAGTACAGGTGGCATCATATCGGGGATCGGGGAATGACAAGTCCCGAGTCCATCGATATCAGGATTCGCGATTCCGCGAACTTCGAAGTCCCGACAGAAGGATAGTAGGTGGAGGGGTCCAGCCCACACGTGTATCGGGAAAACCGTCCCATCGGGGTTCGAAGTTTGGGAATTCAAATTGGTGGCATCGCGAGTAGCGATTTCCTGATAGAGAAAAGTTCTGATAGCGGAGGGGGAGTCAACGTTGACTCGCATCAGACTTCGGGGAATCGTGAAGTGAGAACCACGCGACCGTAGAATTCGCGAAATTACGAATTCTAATTTCCCGATATTAAGGGGAAAGGTCACACAGAGTGTCCTGTGGGTGACAAAGTCCCGGAAGGAGTTAGAAGAGAAATTCTAACTCTTCGGGCTTAAGGAGTAGAAGGTCCTGGTGAGCGCAGACGCGAGCTGAGGTGACT
>SNQJ01S0032129.1:0-26247 GCA_010110895.2 Picea sitchensis
TATTTGTGTAATGCTTATGAAAAAACTCTCAAAACTATTGTCAATTTGGTTTTGTTGTTTGTGTGTAAAATTATATAGAAATTGAATGGACTTACACCACCACACAAGCTACAATGAGGGTAATTATGGATAAAAACCCTACCCTAAACTACTAAAAGGGAAAAGGAGAGAGTGGAGTCATTGCTGAGGTTTAAGGGAAAACCAAGAAAACCTACAATGAGGAAAGACATGATAAAAGAAAGGGGAGAGAAACTAAGTTATTTAAATCTTGATTACATCAACCAAAGTTTGTTTATTATTAAGGCGAAAATAATCGAATGGAATCACTCAAAATTCATGGTTGTAGGTGTTGGAGATACTTAGACACAAGAAGATAGTTGTAATAACTCTCTAAGAGAGATCCATGTCCCAAATGAACCTACATGTAGTAAAATTTCCTGCAAATCTGGACTTGTACCCAATCTCCAACATGAAAAATATGTATGCAAATAACACCATAACTACTACCATAAAATATATATAAATGAAAATTGTGAGTAGAAAGACCCAATATCCCTTAATGGTATGATACCTCCCATTACATCGTTGTGATGGAACCTCCCTTTAAGTTCTAGGTTTAGATCGACTATGAAATTGAAGATGCCCTTCGATGATTCAATAAAAATTCAAGGTTGTGGCCAAGATAATCACAAGAGGTCCCCATAAAATTTATCGAGATGACTAGGGAAAGAAGTCAAGAGCATGGGAGAGGTTGAAGAGAGTTAGATCACCATGTTCTATAAATTTGAGACATTAGCTGTGAGAGAGGGTTTCAAAGATGGAATATTTTAAGAGAGAAGAAATGCCTTCTCAAAGAGGATTTAAATGCTACTAATAGGAAAGGAAACAAACTCAAGGTACAATTGTAAATCAGGTTACTTGTTGGAGGGCCCGAGTCATATGGTAAGGTTGTACTATATAGTTTGATTCCATACTATGGGTTCTCCAACACTCTGGTATAGGTTACACATGTGTGTTACCATCTATAGAAACCCATAATACACTCTTCACGGCCATAATATTAGGAAGAATTAAAGAGGTCTGACCCATTTGATCCCATAAATAGAAATCCAAGTGGATTTTGACTTTCATACCCATAATGAAGAATCCTAAGTAATTATGGGTCCAATTTGGGTTTTTATCCCCCAATTGAATCCAGAACTTTAGGAATACACCAAAGTAGCACCCTAATGGGTAAGGTTAACCAAGTATATGACTAAGAGCCAAATAGAAATAGAGACAAGCTGGAAAAGGAACCTAAAAAATCATTAGACATCTCTAAGTGGTAATTCATATAGACTAATGTAGGGGGAGATATACATCATGTGGAACACTTTTCCAAGATAGAGTTCTCCCTACATTATCCTATATGTAGGACCACTTAAGGATGTATAATGATTTTGTAGGGTCCTCTACCACCTTGTCTCTCTTTCCTGAGGGGAAAATACTCAAAAAACTCCCACAATCATGCAAGTAGGCCATCCTAGGTCTCCTTTAAATGTGTATGCATGGATATTCAAGGTAGCCATGCCCATAAATCATGAGAAAAAACCTTCCAAAGTGGGTGGCCCCTCCAAATCATTTTCAAAAGGCCAAGTATGAAGTCCACATGGTGTAATAATCCTCCATAAAACATGCCAATCACTTCCTTAAGTTACAATGGAGACAAATATGTCCACTCATCCCAAAAACAAACCCTAATGAAATATCCAATATGGATGTCCTCTCAAATTGGATGAAACACACATCAAAATGTGAAAACAAGGTGAGAGATATAAAATATAAGATGTGGCATGGCATGAGAGGTCCAATGCATTAAGAAATAACTCAATACATTTTTAACCAATTCCTCGGGGACCATGAATTTCCTCGAGATATGTGAATATGCATTAGGAAATCTTAATTTCCTTGGTAACTATGAAGATACCATGTGATTTGATCCATCAACATGGCATCAAAACCTCTATCTCATCATGATACATGAAACCAAGTAAGTGCCCCAATTTTCCAAGGATCTTAGTGATGAAAATCATTAGGTAAGTGAAGAAATTCACTTGGATTATCCCTATGAAAAATAAGGGGTGACACATTGATCAAATTCTAGTCCCAAATTTGGTCCTATAAATTTGTGTTCCTATTGACCATAACTCCATCAGAGTTTCATACGACCAAATAAACTGTGGAAAACAAAGTTATTTTCAATTAGAGTTCACGATTAGTTCATACTTCCTTGGTATCCTACCCAACAAGAACTCTGACCAATGTTTATCAATAAATGTTCTTGTGGGAAACATTACTAAAATAAACTATGTCTGATAGGAACTTTGACTTGGGGAGTGTTATGACAAATAAACTATGAGCCTCGTATTCCTTCATTAGACAAATTTCAACAACAATAAATGATAGGAACTCCAACCAACAAGAAATATGATGAAGGAACTTTGACTGGAGAGAGGTATAACCACAAGAACTATGGCCAATGAAGGAACATGAACTTTAATCGATAGAGAAACTTTGAATAAAGTAATAGGAACTCAATCAAAGTTCGTATTAGTTATATTTCCCATCCTATCAGTCACAGTTCCAAGGAGATTTCCTACCCAAGAAATTTGACTATGATAAAATTATGATCGAAAAGGTATTTCACCCAAGAACATTGACTATGAGGGTATTATGACATATGAACTATGTTCCTCTTTCTCATTAGATGATTAAATTTTATGAACCATAACTAATATGAACTATAAATCATGAAGGAACTCAACAACTCCAATGAAAGAGAATTTGAACAATAGGAACTCTGACTATGAAGAACCATTACCAACAAAAAATATGACTAACAAGAACTATGGCCAACTATGATCCTATTGTTATTTCATTAGTCAAATTTCTTGTCCCAAATTTGCTCCTGTCAGTTAGATTTCTTATCAGTCATAGTTCTAGGAACTTTCATATAACGAAAGAAAATTTGGCCAACAAACTTATTGGTGATTAGAGTTCATAGTCCCTTCATAGTTTCTCAATCTACTGACCAATAGGAATTTTGACCAATGTTTTTTGATCAAAATTCCTACGGGAACCATTACTGATAGGAAATATGACTGAGAGGAACTTTGATCAAGTTCTTCTTCCAGCTCCTTCGTGTATATTTTTTGATGGTCATAATTCCAGGGAATTGTTCTAACCATAAATACTGTCCAAGTAATTACCATGACCAATGAACTATGATCCTCTTATTCCTTCATTGGTCAAAGATAAATAAATTGACTAATAGGAACTCTAAGAAACAAAATAAATCTAAATGAAGAATCAAGAAGTTGAGAAATGTTACTATTAGTTGGATTTCCCATCCTGTCAATCATAGTTCTAAGGAACTTTCTTGTAGAAGAAATTTGACTATGAGAAAACTATGACCAATAAGGGACTTGAACTAGGAACTTTGACCAAGAAAATATCATGACTTCTAAACTATGAACCCCTTCTTCCCTTTTCTATTAAATTTTAGAAAATTTGACCAATAAGAACCTTGACCAATGAAGGAACTCTGAATAAAGAAACATGAACTCAATAAAATTTCCCACTAGTTAGATTCCCCACCCTATTAGTCATCACTCTAAGGAACTTTCACACCTAGGAAATTTGACTGCGATATATATATGAACAACAAGGGACTTGAACCAAGAACCTATTGATCCACGTTTGTTTATCAACATTAGTACATACATGCCCATCGTTAGTATTTCCCCCATTTTTTCTTTACTCCCTGAATTTTCTTTAATTAATATTTTTTCCCTTTCAGATGCAGGTTGCATATTAGGCTACTCTAAAACTCCCAGGTCTACAAACCCAAAAGACTTTGTATCTATACTTATTCATATTTTTCCTTTTGTAATCCCAAAACTTAGTCATTTTTCAAGCGATGCAGAAGTCCATGTAGCCATCTAGAATAAGGGAAATGCTAACTTCCTAGACATTGCATCCTCTGGTCATTCCACATTATGTTGTGTTGCTGGAAGTAATCATTTGGGGATATTTATCGATGATTCCTTTCTTGATTTTGGCATGCGTCTTCTTGATTTCAAACAAAATTGAAAAAACCAGAACCAATGCGCATTTGGTAGACTTTAGGATTGACAAGCAATATCAAAACTCAATATGAAACACACTTCTTGTCATTCTTCATGCTTTATCTTAGGTGGGTGCAACACTAAAATGGATTTGCACAAATTTGATTGTGTGCGCTCATGATATTAATCCAAAACATTGGGTTCCAACACATTCTAATTCCAATGTCTATACCAAGAAAGTAGGAATATATCTCATAATCCTTGTTCATTATGTTGATGATCTTATCCTCAATGGTAGTGACCTTAAAATTTTAAACTATGTGAAATCCATCCTTAAGAAAAAAAATTGAAATAACTGACTTAGATTATTTTCACTATTTCATTCACCTCCAAGTTTTGCAAACCAAGGAAGGAAATTTTATTTCCTTGTCTAAGTATGCTTGTGACATTCCTTTTCGCTTTTACATGGAATATTCAGAAACAATCCCTTCTCCCTTCCAATATGGAGTCACACTTTCTTCCACCTGTACTTCTCCCAAAGTGATGCCACTTTCTACCGTTATTTAGTGGTAGCCTCTTATAATTGACTCATACAATATACATGTCCTGATATTTACTTTGTTATTATTATTGTTGTCCAATATACACAAACACCTCATGAAATCCATTGGAAAGAAACTAAAAGAATAACTTGGTATGTTTGGGGTACA
The DNA here is from genome assembly GCA_010110895.2 of Picea sitchensis. Taxonomy (NCBI): domain Eukaryota; kingdom Viridiplantae; phylum Streptophyta; class Pinopsida; order Pinales; family Pinaceae; genus Picea; species Picea sitchensis. Next base: position 4,817 of record SNQJ01S0032129.1, read on the forward strand.
ATTCAGTTTGCGATACATTACCATTTAGGGGGGACTCCTTTATTGGTTGGTTTCATTGATTTAGATTGGGCTAGCAACATGATGCTAAAAAGTCTATTGTTGGTTATTTTTCATCCTTGGTTCAATACTTGTCACTTGGACCTATAAGAAACAATAGCCTATTGATCTTTCTTCAGGAGAAGCAGAGTACCAAGTAGCGTTTAATGCAAGTCAAGAATCCTTGTGCCTTTGACAGATCCTTTCATAGTTTGGGTTCCAACAACAACATCTGGTCACCCTTTGGTGCGACAATAAAAGTTATATGACACTCATCAAAGATACAACTCAACATCAATGTAGAAAAAACATTGATATTGACAAACACTTCATATGAAAACTCATTCACGTTCGAGTTATTGAAGTGCTCTTTTTCCCTACAAAATATCAAGTTGCATACATTTTCACAAAGTCTCTTACAAAAGAAATTTTTTCCAAACTTCGATATATATTAGGAGTTCTGGAAGTTATCATGAAGGTGGGATAGGCTCTAATGCCTCCTTCCTCTCTTATTGTCTCACCTTTGTAAATCCTTCAATCCTATCCTAAGTTGTTCTTAAAGGGGAGTGTTAGGATATTTAGGCACTCCAGAGTTAGTTAAGATCAACTTGGTGTATTTTGTTGTTAGGTAAAAGTGTGTTTCTTAGTGTGTTTCTTTAGTATGCATTTGTAGTTAGGTAATCGAATGTATCATGTTCTCCTCGATCATAATGACTACATTGATTCATGGATTAAAACCCAATTGGTCCATTATCTCTATTTAAAAATCATGGAGGGTCATTTGCCAATGATCATTGTGATAAACTCTCTTGTAAATCCATCTGTAATATTTTATTTTTCATTAATAAATTTATCCAAGTGGCCACATTCATTGGGTTCAAGGATGTTTCCCCATACTAGTTTTACCACATAAAAACATTGATGTTTTGATCTTTGATCTAGTTGTGTGAGTGGTTATAGAATATATTCATCCTCTATTGGAATACATGTGTCTTCAAACATCTGTTTGTGTCCATTTCTCTTGATCCTCGTGCTAAAAGGGTCCCAACATGGCTATATAAACCCCATTTCACCCTTTTTCGTTTATTTTTTTTCCACACCAAGTCATAGGAGAGTAAAGAAAAGGAGAACCTTGATCGTCGAGCTAACTTCATGACCATAGACCCTTTGTTCCCAATGTGTCAATGCTCCATTGATGGTAAGTTTACCTAACCCCTCCTTTTTCATGTGCTTCCTATTTTGTGTGTGTGTGTGTGTGTGTAAAGAGAGAGAGAGAGAGAGAGAGAGAGAGAGAGAGAGAGAGAGAGAGAGAGAGAGAGAAGCACACAAAAACACAAAGGGTTAACTGAAACCCATTTTTATGATCCTCACACCCATTGCTTCTCCTTCCCCCCCTGTCCAAAACCATCAAAACCTACACACTTAAATGAATAGGGTTTCCTGTCTTGAGTAGAATCCTCTCTTTTTTTCTTTTCCACAATAGATTTTCCTCCTATTTTTGGCTCCACCAAGATGCCTCATGTTTGCTTCTCCTTGACCTTGCCTTAACTCATGTCCCTACTTGAAGGTTTGTTTTCCATTTTGCATCGATGCTTGGGCGTAGAATTCTATCTCAAAATTTTCTATCTTCCCCTCAAAATGTGAGAGCCCCAAGGCTTGTTCCTTTTGTTTCATGCTAATTTCCCCTCCATCTCCCCATAAAAATATTTATTTCATCCTCATCGACATAAATGTTTGGTTGGTTTTTAGTTTTGAAGCGAATAGAAGGGAAAATCATTTGTATGTGGTTTATGTTGTTGTTAAATGTTGCGTTGATGAAGATCATAATCTCCTCATTGATACAGTCTTGCGTAAGGCAGGAGAGAATATTCTCATCGATACATGCCTAAATTGACAAATAAATCCCCTCCTCACTAATATCCCAAAATGTCATAAATAAGTTCCTAGAATTAAACCCAAGCTCTCTCTCTCTTCTCAATTCTTTCTTGTCTAGAGTCAATAAATGCTAGATATATTGTTTAACACTCTCTCTTTAATACTAATGGTAAATGTTTGTTTTCTATACTAGTTTGATTTCTTTTTGGAGATTCAGCCATGGCTCTGCTTCGAAAAGGATCACAAGGTGCAGACCAAGCTCTTGTTGAAGAGGCCTCTGCAAGAAGGACTGTAGAAGAAGAAGACATCGATACCTTGGGATATGTACCAAAGGTGTCATTGATAATGAGAAATCACTCAAATGGGGATACTTCTACCAAATTTTCAATAATTAAACATTCCCTCAACTTTCTAAAGAATATCTTGACCTCAACACATACATAAACATCGAGAAGTCTAAATTATATAAAGTCGCAGTGCATGTAACAATGTTTCCCTACATGAAAGACATTTCATGGATTTTGAGGCATACTGATTTATATATGAGGTACATAATGAATTCTCAAGGATTTGAAATCACCTCCTTCCATGATTTAGTAATTACCTCTTTCTATAATATGGACGATAGAGAAAATGCATTGGATAAGAGGACGGTGAAGAATTTCCTGCACAACCCAAGAGAGCTCTTAAATAATTGGTACAATCTTGGGAAGGTTTTCAAATCTAGGTCATCTAACGAATATCCCACAAATATTCTCAAACTTCCACACTAATACGTAGTGGAAATTATATGAAGGCTCTTCGGGGAACCCGACGCCTATAAATTCACAAAGTTACGTAGTGGAAATGAGAGCGAAGATATAATAAAGAAATGTACACAGATATCTTAGATATCCAATAATATAACAAAAATGTATCAGAGATGCAACTATAAACACAGAGATACAGTAATACACAATTTTCTATTAGTGAGAAAAAATGTACAAATTCTGTAAAAATATAGAGTGAAAGACTCGCTAGAATGGTGGCAGCTTATCTTTGAGAAGCGATATTCGAAACTGCAAAAGGTTGTTGGACATTCAACAATAGAGGCAGAGTATGTTACTGCTACAGAGGCTAGTAAAGAGATAATTTGGTTACAAAGCTTTATGGAGGAATTTGGAAAGAAGCAGGAGAATAACAGGTTGTACTGTGACAGTGAGAGTGCAATTTATCTTGCAAAGAACTCAACCTTCCATTTGAAGACTAAGCATATATTTTTGAGGTACCACTTCATACAATCCACCTTGGAAGATGGACATTTGAAGTTGGAAAAGATACACACACTAGCCAAAATACTGCAAACAAGTTAACAAAGGGAGTAACAAGGCCGAGTTCCTGGGTTTGAGTTGATCTTCAGAATGAAGATGAAGATGAAATTTCCCAGGTCCAAGAAGATTCAAAGTCCAACATACTCCCACTGCAAAAGCAGAGTGAAGATTTGGAGTTGGTAGGAATCCGATTCAAAGTGGGAAGATTGTTGGTTATTGGAACCTAGTATCTTCGATTACAGAAGGGTCTTTTAATTGTGGAGCCTAATTATCTTCCTGATTCAGAGGTCTTTTAATTTTAGCCGTGTTTATACCCCATGAAGTATTTACACCCCAGAAGTATGTACACTCTTCCACGTGGGGGAGTGCAGAGGGGGGGTAGCCCCTTTGCGGGATCCAGGGGGGATATCCCCTCGGTTGGGGGTCTGGGGGAAAGCGGGCCCCCAGCGAGAGTTCGGGGGCATCGTCCCCTAATGGGGGTTCAGGGGCGAAGCCCTCGAAGGAAAAATTTCCTTGTAAAAGTATATTGTAATTTCATTGTAAATCTAGACCGTTCATTATAAGGTCACAGATCTAATGGTAGAAATTATGTTAGGGTTTTTTTCCCTAGAAGGTAACCCTCTTTTATGAGAGAAATGTATTGTGGCTATGGTAGATGGTGAATATTGTATTCTGAGATAGGAGACTGTGAGAGAAAGAAGGACTTGGCAATTTGTTGGATAATAATAAAGGAAGGACCTGGCAATTTCTCTGGTGGACGCAGCCCACACTGGGTGAACCACGTAAATCTATGTCTCTCTTGTATTATGTATCTTCTGTGTTTTGTTTCCGCATTTGTTTTATTTTATTGTTCCATGGTCCTGTTTTTCTAACACTCAGATGGGATGGGCTTGGAAACATAGTGATCCTCCAATCCACTACTACAAATTAGTATGGGAGCATAGATATTGTTTCAAGTACCAGAATATACAAGAAAAATTCCTAATCCCACTATATCATCTCATATTTGGCTCACTAGCACCTTGCATGACAGATAAGGCACATGTCATAGTTAAAAGTATAGGGGATTGTTATCTCTTGGAACGTGGCACCTACACCATGATATATGGAGCTACCAAACATTGACACTTGCTTCCAAAATTTTTCCTAGACAGACTAGTGCTACATGATATTTCATACCAGATGGTCATACACATGGTATGTGCAACATTGTATAGAGACAAAAAATCCATCTAGCCTCCTCTACTGCTCTGGGTTGCATCATACTCATTTAAAGACACCAAGGAAGCGCAAGAAGAATTTAATACAATAACATCTTTCCTCTCTAGTGAAGAAAAATTATGGAGGCACGATCCTTTGGTTGTCATCATCACCCACTGTAGTAACTACAAGTACATATGGGATTACAGAATCACCATCTAGGAAGAGGAATCAATTAACTATCGATCTAAAAAATATCAAGATGTAATTTTCAAACAGAGAGGCAACACACTGGGAAGAATAAAAGATGAGAAACGAGTTTGAAATGCTCAAAATAAAATCTAAGAAGAAGACGAAGCAACAACAACAAAATCATGTGAGGAAGCAGTAGTTGAAGAAGAAAATAAAAGAAAAGCAACATAAGAGAATCAGAAGAAAATAAGAAGAGAAAAGACGAGGAAGTTGAGAAATAACAACATAAAGCAATAGAAGAAGCAACAGTGGCCAAAGTTCCCACCAAACAATAAAGGGAAAATGATAAACATAGAAAAAAGTGAGAATAAGAGGCTGAATGAAAGAAGCAAGAAGAAGCAGCATGATTTGAAGCAAAAAAAAAGAAACAACAACAATAGTCGAAGCAGTAACAATAGAGGAACAAAGGAAAACAGAGTAAGAATAAAGGAATAACAACACAGATCTCATGGGCAGAGATATGTGAGGATCATCAACTGATATCTCACTGATAGGGGGGAATTTTCCATTAGGTGAGTTGGGATTAAGAGAATTTACATGATCGAAGGATTGGAAGGTGGCCAAATTAAATACATTCAAGTTCGACAATGAATGTAGTAAAACAAATTTGAAGAAAACCATAAAGCTACCAGTGTTTGGAAAGACTTCCTTATCAGAAAAAACAAAGAGCAATTTAATAGATGTCAAAGATTATCCTCTTTCTATCACTTCAGATGGTGTCACCTTCACACTAGCTTCATAGAAAAATCTAAGGTATTTGGTGTCTAAAAACGAGGAGAAATATGAAAGAATAAAAGCACTAGAAGAGGAAGTCCAACGCAATAAAAGTGTCAGGGAAATAATCAAATAATATTGGGTATGTGTTGAGAGAGTTAGGATAGAATTCCACAAGCTAGAAACAAATATGTACACAAATCTACAGTGTTTCTAGTAGATAGTCTCCCTAATTATGGTACAACACAATAGAGACAAAACCAAGAACACAGAGTTGACTGCAACCAAAGAAGGTATGAATGACTGCAAAAAGAGAAGGTTTGAATGTATACATTTTGTATACATTGTAAATTATGCAAATAAATATCAAAAGGAAGATGAAATGACATGTAATTGTTTTTTTCAGAAATCAAGTAACCTTAATATGTAGTTACTTAGGAACTATAAAGGGCGGAAGAGACCCACTTTGGAAGGGTTATTGAACCTTGTAATTTTGGAAAACCACTTTTCTGAGAATAATATTAAGAATCCCTTGGGGCCAATTTGATTAAGAGGGATATAATTTTTTTTATATAGTTATTTGGTTTTGACTACTTCTAGTGAATTCTAAGATATCTCGAAGCATTGTAAGGATTTCATTATACATATAGACTTCTCTTTTGTGAACATAAATTTTGTGCATATTGTGTCTTTCACTTTTAATACTTGTTATAAGAATATGAATGGGTTGATGTGTATTAATGTATAGTTGAGACTAATCTGGATGTTCTTTTATACATGTATGTTCTTAATATTTGATTCTTTTTCATGACCATCTAAGTGAAAATTTGTTGTAGAGATTATTAACATCTTGATATGTTCATTTGGTTATATTTAGTTTCTCCTACCTAGGATAGTGCATAATAGGTTTCCTTTCTCCATTTATTTTAGTCTTCATATGCATACTCTTGTATCAAACCATTCATTCACCCCCCATCTAAGTAATCGTAGCTAGGATAGAATTTGTATGGGTCTCCTATTCTAAACGATGCAAATTTTAATTGGGATCTTGTATCGACGAAACCCCTTTCTTATTGAAGGGAATTTCATCTGCATCAACAAATAGAAAAATTTTGAATTCAAAAGTTGCTCTTTAATGCCCCAAAATGGTTGTAGATAGTTCCAGACACCAAATCTCCAAACTATAACCTACCACTAAAAACGACCTTGCAAGCCATTTCCTCTGATCTTTCCACCTAGAAAGTATGAGGATAGATGAAAAATTATATAATTATTCACTATGGTCCATTGGACAAGACTAACTTTTAGACCCATAAATTTTACCAAAATAAAATAGCAAAAATCACTTTAAATTTTCTAATTTGGATTTTGATTTGTTACTTTACAAATTTAAATTAAAAATAAATAAATAATAATATCCCTCTATATTTTTTATTGTTTTAAAAAATTGTTCTTTAAATATAATAATGAAGTTATCTATTAACAAAGTAACGATTATAAAGAATTTGATCAACACCACCAATAAGATTATTTTTTTTTCCATACCATTTTCCATTATTAAAATTATTTCAAAAGCCATTACTAATATGCATTTTTTCACTTTCATCTTAGTTTTCATATAAGTATCCTCTTGCAATGACATACCCTTGAACATATTCAATGTTAAAATGTATCACATGCATTACGCTTTGATACCCCTGAACATATTCAATGTTAAAAGGTATCACATGCATTATGTTGATAGCATAATCCTTGAACTTAATGTAAATAATTGCACTCCAAAACATAGTTGAGAATATACATAAAAATATATGTTTAAATTAATTTTTATTTAATTTAATTTTAAATTATTTAATTTTAAATTATTTCATATTAATTTTTTTTTCAAATAAAAAAGGTTAATTCCTTATTAATACATTGTTACTGTACAAAATTGATATATGTTACTGTCGTGCTAATTGTTTTGCAAAACTAGTGGAAACCGAAACAAGTGGTCGCCTATTATGCTTTTGACCAAAAAGGGACAGTTGTCACTTGCTTTGTCAATTTGTTGGAAACCAAAGTAGGTGGCAGTTGGTAGTGTTGACAACTCTGTTTGGGTAAACTAGACATACTAACAAACTCTGAAAATTAAAACTAGGAAAAAATTGAACGGAGTGCCAAACGAGGTTGACAAGAAAAAAACTCCATCACCGTGTGAGTGATGCTCAAAGAACTATGCATAATTAACATCAGAGGGGTTGTGCGAACAATGGAACTTGTCCTCTGGAGAGCCACTATGAAGGATGCCATCGTTGGGCTTGAGCACGTGGGGTTGTGCGCAGGTCGAGCACCTCTGCTTGGCTGGTGCGTTCGAAAAGACATCGAACAACATGTCGATGCGGTTGTTGATGAGGGTGTGTCGATGGAGTTGCTCCGTCATATAATATATGATATAAAAAATAAGCTCCAATTGATTTGGGATGAGAGGTTGGGTGGATTCTGGTTGCAATCCTCAACTGGGTTCAGCGGTGGGGAATTCTTCCTGAACAATGCAAGTGGTGTCATCCATGGTCGTCGTTGTTCCTGTAACAACAACACTGGTGTTGGGGCAAATATGGGCATCTGAGACTATGTAAAGGAGGGACTCCGGTGAAACCTGAACATATTCAATGCTAAAAGGTATCACATGCATTATTTTGATAGCATAATCCTTGAACTTAATGTAAATAATTTCACTCCAAAAGAGAGATGAGAATAGAGATAAAAAAAATATGTTTAAAGTAATCCTTATTTAGTTTTATTTTAAATTATTTTATTTTTTTGTAAATAAAAAAGGGTAATTCTTTATTAATAGGTTGTTACTTTACAAAACTGATATATGTCATTGGCATGCCACCTATTTCTCTAAACTAGTGGAAACTGAAACATGTGGTCGCCTATTATGCTTTCGGTCAAAAAGGGGTAGCTACCACTTGCCCTGCCAATTTGTTGGAAACCAGAGCAGGTGGCGGATGGTAGTATTGAAAAATTGTCTGGGTAAACTAGACATACTAACAAACTCTGAAAATTAAAACTAGGCAAAAATTGAATGGAGTACTAGACCAGGTTGACAAGAAAAAAACTCCACCACCATGTCACTTATGCTCAAAGAACTATGTAGAATTAAACATTATAGGGGTTGTGAGAACAATGGAACCCGCTACCAAGAGAGCCACCGTGAAGGATGCCATCGTTGTACTTGAGCACATAGGGTTGCACACAGGTTGAGCACCTTTGCTTGGCTAGTGCGTTCGGAAAGGCATCGAACAACATGTCGATGTGGCTGTTGATGAAGGTGTGTCGATGGAGTTGCTCTGTCATATTACCTATGATATCAAAAATAAGCTCCAACTACTCTGGGTTGAAGAGGCTGGGTGGAGTCTGGTCACAATCCTCAATTGGGTTCAACGGTGGAGGCTCAACGATGGGGAATTCCTCCTGAACAATGGAAGTGGCACCATCCATGGCCATCATTGTTCCTGTAACATCAACACTGGTGTTGGGGCGAATATGGGCATCTGGGACCATGTAGAGGGACTCCGATGGAACTTGAATTAGTTCCTCTGGGAATTCCTCCTCCACAAAGGCCATTGGAGGGATATGTGGTCACACAATTCGCTGAGTCCGGGCAATGGACAGCGACCTCTCCGAATTGTGCAGGCATCTTTGTCTTGCCACACGACTATACCAGGAAGGACATTGCCTTGAATTTCCTTTCTCTCTCTCTCTCTCTCGGCATGGTGGAGCCTAGAGGTCGAAGAAAACAATCTATGAGGCCAGAGAGAATCAACTATCGACTGGACCAAAACCAAATTCCTCGAGTAGAGCACTGAGGCAAAGTGATGAATGCCATGGCCAAGCTCGATAGTTAACCGAGGGGTGAATATGATAGTTTTGCTACGTCACCCTCTTGTAATTAATCATTGAGGCCTCCATTAACGTGGCGTGGGGGAGTTGTCCTCCCTTCCTCTGCAATCTTTTATGGTCGTCCTCCATCCAAGAATAGACATTGGGGTGGCGACCGACCATATTTATGGCAAGTTTCATGTGGGGGTTGCATGGCCTCCCTTGAGTTACATGTCACCCCATTCAAGGTAATTATTTTATATTATTAATTTAAAGAATTTTTTTTTATCTTAATATAAAATATAAAATATTGATAATGAATTTAACACCTATACCTATTTTACATATAAACAATTATTAATTAATTAATTACATGTAAATAGTTAATAATTAATTAAAAACAAAAATCAAATAACATGTTAATAATTAATTAAAAACAAAAATCAAATAACATGTAAACAAAATGTAAGGGCTATATAATCACATTATTTTATGTCGCCAATAAAATCTATATCCCATTGATGGATTACGAACATATATAATATGTGTGAAACCAAAACCAAAACCAAACGAACAACGTATCTTGTAGCAAGAAGTCTGATATTTCATTTATAATACTAAACTGAGGTAAATGGATCTTTCCATGGGTGACAATCTCTATGACTGGCGGATTTGTACAAGGGACCTTGCGAGAGAAGCATTTATCATGATTAATGAATATCTACAGGCTCGGCGAAACACTGACATTCTATCTCATTCACAGAGACCAGCAGAGGCAGATGAAATGGACGAACTCTCACAAAGGACGAACGAAAGCACGATATCAGAGAGAGATGAAATAATAGACCGACTCATTAACAAAATTGTGAGGCAGCGTCCAATATCAGGATTTGTCAGACGATTAATTGGCGATCAGTGGCGAGTGGAGAATACTTGGGAAAGTGTGGACGAAAACCTAGTCGCCTGAGAGTATGAATGGCGTGCACTGAATTACATTGGTGAGGAAATAGAGGTCGAAATTACAATGCTTGTAGATGATAATACTGTTTTGTACCGAAATATACTGGATTGGAGTCGTTCAGGCGAAGATTTTTTGAGCCAGCAAACTGCATGGAGGGGAAATTTTGAAAAGTGTGGACGGATCTTGCAATTGTTGGAGGAGACGTCGAATTTCATGTCCGCTGTGCAGAGATGAGTTAACGTATCTCTATTTCCCAACGGAAAACCAACCCTGTTTTATTAAAAGTCAGTTTTTAAACTTTTGTTTGGCTTCGCTTGTTTCAATGTTGTGTGAGAGTTTTTTAACTTTTGTTTGATACATCACTGACTTCCGACATATTTGTATGTGGCAAGTTTGATACATTATTGACAAATATGTGGGAAGTTTGATTTTAATTCGTTATGATAATTTAGAGTAATATACTCTTTATTATTGGTTGTATTTTTAAATTACTTTCAAGTTCAGGACTCTAGCAATGGATACATCGTTGAATTTCAATTACTTTTCTTTTGATTACATATATTTTTGAGTTTCTCAAAGTTGTGGAAAAGTGAAAGATGGCACATAGTTCAACCGTTCATGGCAGATGTCACATAGTTCAATAGTTCATGGACATGTAACCACTAATGTTAAAGCCTTCACAGGTAGGTGTTCGCTGCCAACTAATGTTATAATGTTAAAAGATGCATTGCATTTGGGACTTTTTCCTTCGGTCGCATACCTCAATGAAAGGTGTGTAATTACCAGATGGTAGATACTTCATTCAGAATGACCCCGCCTTCCAGAATAAAGATGTTGTCATTCAGGATGTAATCCAACAACTTGATGTAACGGAACGCTATGGTCGAGTTATTACTGAATAAATATTTTTCTTGACCATAGATTAATTTAATCGGTAATCGACTTTTTATTTCAGTGTGGATTTTTTTCTTCCAGAAAAATATTTCTACGATGTATTTTCATGACAATCTTAAAGTTAACTAGTACAAAATTAGCAGGTACATCATTGTGTAGAGACAAACCAATCCATCAATCTTAAAGTTAACTAGTACAAAATTAGCAGGTACATCATTGTGTAGAGACAAACCAATCCATGCCATGTTGGTAAGGAACATACTTACACCTCGATAAATCCATAAATCCATGTGAACTTTACTCTACATTTAACCTAATTTTATATTCCAATATCTTGCAAATTTGCAAGTCTTCTTATCAAGTTCCTGGACATAGTCAGATACAAATACCAGGGTAAAAACTAATTAAAGTGTATCATTTTCTAGCGTGGATTCTTGCACAATTTCAACATAATTTATGATTTAGTTTATAATTTCAACATAATTTAGGTTTTGTTCATAGTTCCACCTTGCTATTGACTATTGAAGAGGGTTTGAAGTTATTTAAACCAAATCAAACCAATATATATATATGTAAGTTATTATGTCAACAATGCTCATGGGGTTTAAATAAATATAAGTCATCAAATGGTACCAGACCAGTTACTACAACTTGACAGTTTATATTATTAAAATTGTTGATTGTGAAATTTGTTATAAGTTACAATTTTAATGAGAATTAAATGAATTTGTTATTTAACAAGTGGAGTTGCGGAGCAATAAGTCCCTGCTAAAATCACTTTCTTCGATGTTCATGAGAACCGTTTGCAAGTTATTGTGGGATCTTTAGGCTCTCATAGCAGGAACATAATCAGATCTTTGGGAATAATGCATGGCTTCTTTTTTGGATTTCTTGAGAAGGAAGAACACATAGCTCAGCTTTCTTGAGAAGGAAGAACGCATAGCAGTTACTAGCAAATTGGTTGCGTTGAGCAGCAATGGTTTCTTCCTATCATTGGCAAGGAGAATAAAACTTCAAACTAAGGTTGTGCTTGATGCATTGAGCTACCTGTTCTAGGAGCACGAGGAAAGGAATAATGACAAGTACTTTCTTGACTAGTGAGGCATGAGTAATCATGGCTTCTTGTTAAAGCATTAAACACTTTAATACAACACTAGGAAGCCATATATTATACAATTGGCTGGCTATTTAAATTTTTCTTCTATTGGCTTGCTATTTAATTTTTTCTTCTAGATATTCAATGAGTATCCTATTCCTTTGCAAGAAAGATTTATCAAATGGTTAATAAAACTTATAAAATGGTTATTAGCTTCAATGTTGCATGGAGTCTTCAAAGTTATTATAATGTTTAGATGCTCTGGGAAGTAATTCCTTAAGAGGCATACCAAAACTTATAAAATGGTTATTAGCTTCAATGTAGCGTGGAGTCTTCAAAATTATTATAATGTTTAGATGCTCTGGGAAGTAATTCCTTAAGAGGCATACCAACATGAATGACAATCCAAATGAGCAAAATCATAAATAATAAAAGGATTATGTTTGTTTCATCCGTAGCTATCCAAATTAGCAAATCACAAGTAATTAAAGGAAGAAGCTATATTGTCAAAGGTATAGGAATAATTCCTATATGCAAAAATGCAATGTTGTAAGGAGTCCTCTACTACTACCTAAAGACTTATGCCTCCATGCCAAATCAAAGTTGTCAGTGGAGATTCTGTGATCTACACTAGCGCTTCTGGAAACTTGTGATAGATATGACAAGATAAGCTAATATATGTGATACTGTGCACTTTCCACTATGCACACTTTACTCCCAGAACTAGGATCAGGATTAGTAAATGTTTGATGGGCTGGGGAAGGTAGGATTTTGACTAGGATTTGGAAAACAACAACAGTCATGCTCTCCCGCCGTGCATAAAAATTGGTTTCACGATTTCTAGAGTCACTCCATCGATCGGATGAGAGTCTCCTCATTTAAACATAATTTCTACCTTAAATATTATCTGCCCACCGATCTAACCTACGATGATCTCCTTCGTCCTTGTCATTATCTCTCCACCGATCTCGACGAACAGTACATTTGTTCTTAAACAATAAAATAAATATTATATACATAAGAATAAAATAAATATTATATACATGAAACAATAAAAAATATTTTTATAGGCTATGTAATAATGATAATGCATGCTCATACATGAAGTGATCCAGGTGTCAATTATATTCATGGAACTTGTACACTCATCTGGATGTCGGTTAACAACACATATACAAAACTACTCAACCAATAGGCAGCCTGAAGATTATTCATTAGAATCGTTATCTCGAAAACCAAGCTTTCTATCCCAACCCACAAGCAAGCAAGACCAGATGGGCATAAGTAAGACCACCTAACCAAGCTAGAGAGGCCGCCAGAGATAGAGAATGATTTATCCACAAGGAAGCCAAAGCCAAAGACCAAGGAATAAGTACGGTGGTGGCCAAGGCCAAAGAATTGCCTCAAGGAAAGACCTATGAGGACTTCAACGTCTCCTGTTTTTTGCCCCTTTGGTTATGGAACCATAATTCAAATTCCTTCACTGCATCCTAGCTTGTTTTCTATTATGATACCATGGATTTCTACTTTATATATGAAGGAGTGAATGTCGAGGTTTGCTAGAATCGCTCATATATTTGCCTTGGTTAGGGATAAGGGCTCAGGAACCGTGAGCCTCCCTGGGAATCTCACTTATAGTTTAGATCCATATGACGAAAATAATCTGAAGAAACGCATAGAGAAGGTGCTAAATACCCCGGTGGAAGGAAAAGGGCGAAGCTACTCAAACTCACTCAAGACTAAGGTTTTAGAGACCAGAATGTGAGATTCACTCTGATTCGTTCCCGTGACTCAGCAGTGGGTCTTCTGAGGATTCGTTCCCACATCTTGGCTACGGGCTTATGGGGGGTTCATCCCCGCGACCTGGAGACGAGCTCGTTCTGTAATAGGGCCATGTCGTGAGAGCCTTTACCAAGGCTAATCCTGACTTTTTCCTCGCGATCCATAATGGGTCTGTCATTTTGGTCCATGTGAATTCCAATGACAAACACGGAGTTTTCATTACGAATTTTCTAGAAATCTATATGTTTTATATGGGATTTGCGGTTCTTTGATTTTCTGAGTTTGCTCATTTTTATTTACCTCATGTAGCAATGGGTAAAAAATGAGACGTACAACACCAAAGTGAAAGACGAGGCTAGTTGTCCTTCGTTTTCTCTAGTAAATAAGGCAATTGGTCAGGCCATGAAGCATGGACTCGGAGAAACCCTACATGTAAGAAATCAATTTGTTTTTGTTAGTCGTCTTTAAGATTAAAACAAAACGCAAATTTCCGTAAAGATGATGGAAAAATTTGATCGATTCAACGAATTCCAGGTGGCTACTCAATAAGAATCCTGATTTCAATAGTGAAATAGAATGGGTATGAAATCAAGGAATTCATACCTCAAAGTGAAATAGAATGGGTATGAAATCAAGGAATTCATACCTCAAAGAACATTCACCAGCAGCATGTGCACCTGGGGTGTGGGAATGTCACCAACAACATGTGCACCTACAGTTCAGTTTCTGTCTAAGAAGCCCACACTGAGCGAGTTATTATTAATGTTTAGATGTGAGTTATTATAGGGAAAGACAACAAGTTAACATAAGGTGGAGCACACAAAGGGTACTTTGAAGTGACAAAAATTACTCAGAAATGACAATGGGTACTTGGAAGTGACAACAAAGACTCAGAAATGACAACGAACATGTTTGCACACGGTGTAGGTGGAAGATCACGAGTGAACAAAATATTCGTTCAGGAATATGCATCCAAAAATGGAATATACATGCATTTCTAAACATTTAATGTTTAGAACTAATGTTAACTTGAAAGTTAGTATTAATCAAGCTTGTAAGCTATACTCTAAATAATATCTATGTTCCCTAAGTTCAAGACCATTTTTTTCATCTCTTGCCTCGAGAAGAGACCAAATAAAAGGGGGAACTGAAAACTTAAATTAAAGTATAATATAAATCTTATGATTTTCGAAAAACTTTGTTTAAAACAATCAATATACATTGATTTTCATACCAAGTTAATAAAAAAACAGAAAATCGATTACTATTAGTCCCTACCACCCTAAGGATAGGAACTAATATAGTTAGTCTCTACCACCCTAAGGACAGGAACTAATAACTACTATATTGTATAAACTTGTATAAACACTAGGCTTAAGGGATTTTCGATTCCATTAAAGAAGAATCCCAAGAATGATCAATATAAAAAGAATAGACTCATTCCAACTCAACTGAATCACATAAATCAACTTTGGCCTTGCATGCATTGGTTATGAATCCTCATGTCTAACCTGGCAAAGGGAGACCGAGAAGCTGGAGTAAGCATCCAAATTCTTAGTGCTTCATATTTTGGCAAGCGTCTCCAAAATTCTCCGTGCTTCATATTTGGGCAAGCGTTCAATTCATGAAGGGTGGAGTTCTTTTTCCAAGAAATAATAGAATGACATCCTTGTCCATATCAAAGAAAAACACACAAAAAAAATATTTATTTGAGTAAAAGTGAACCTACAATATCAATTTTCAATACGGGGAATTTGTTTTATTATGTAATTGTTTAAATAAATAATCTAGGTAAACATATATGTGTATTTATTTTGTATAAAGATATCTTCTCATCCATATTTTTCGAACATTGAAAACGATGGAAGATAAATTAAAGTGTAATCCTTATTTTATCTTACTATTATATTTTATTTATTTATTTTGTATTATTGTTATATATATTTTTTATTATTTATAAGGATTACCCTTTATTCATATCAACTTTTTTTATAATATTTTATTTATTTATTTTGTATTATTGTTATATATATTTTTTATTATTTATAAGGATTACCCTTTATTCATATCAACTTTTTTTATAAGTTTTATAATTCAAATAATTTTATTAAATTGTTTATTTGGAAATGGAAATGAAATTTATGATTTTAGTTTTTTATTAATTGATTTTGGTTTAATTATAAATGTTTTGAAAAAATACATTTAACTTAACATCTAAGTTCTGCATTCCATGGAAAAGTTTTTTTTCATTTTATATATTTTTTTCACAAAAATTCAAAAATTCTATTTTGTTTAGAAGAAATGCAAAAAATTCTGATTAGTTTAGAAACTACTAATTTTATGTATTATTTTTGCAAATATCTCTAAATTCTAAATAATTTAGAAACCATATCTATTAGTTTGAAGCCAAACCATCTCTATGTCATTTAGCTTAAATGATTAGCAAGAAAGAGTTTTCATCTATCCAAAACCAAGACATAGACATAGACATAGACCTTAAACCTTATTAAAATACCTGTCTTTCTCGAAGAAATCCATTAGTTATTGTTTAACATTGGCAAATGCATTGGTGTATTAATTAATTAATCAATACCCACTTTTTGATTCATCATATTAATTAATTAATCAATACCAACTTTTTGATTCAACAATATGATATTTAACCTAAAGTGATGCAACATTGTGATACTCTAACCTAAGTTAATAGAGCTTTCATATTATCATTGCTCATTCCAAAGTGGGTACAAAACCTTTTCGGCAGGGACATTGCCACTATAGTCGCTCTTGTTTTTAACTCTTTCAATTAGGATCTAGTTCATTTCATTTTATATTTCCTATTTATTGTAATTCATTTTCTACATTCATTCTATTTCTATTTAGATTGTTCTATTTTGCATTCATTAGTTTAGATTAGATAAAGAGTATAACATAACATATTAACTTGCACGATGCAATCAAGCCATAACTATTATAGAACTCACCATTGTATTGGGATTTTTATTAAGTAAACCGACTTGGTTGATGACATGAATTTTCCTACATCAACAATATGATAAGGAATTATGTGCCTTAGTTCAAGCTCTCAAGCAAATATATCATCATCTCCTCTTTTTTTCTTATAATTGATTATACATGATCTATTCCATTTGAAATGGGCTTCATATATCCAATAATTTCATCTTATCATTAAACACAAGAAGGTTACCTCAAACAAGGTCTCTAATTCACTCAACTATCCACAAGTTAGTCTCTTTGATATTTTAGATATCTGGTTTGTGGTATATGACTACTCAAAACATATTTATTAAACTAATGCCTTCTTTGGACCTCCTCTCTACACGTGCAACCATGAATCTCATCACAAACTACTTCAAGAGTTTGTTACTTTTGCATATGGAATTTTTTTTGGATCCTCTAAGATACTTATTGGAGAAGGACATTTTGGGTAAGTTTTGGGAATCAAACAGGAGAAAACTATGCGACAAGTTAGCAAGGGAGAAACATGCGCAAAAGACAATTAGCACGCATTCAAGAGCCATCGCGCAGAGGGTGGAAGTTAGTTACTAGTAGTTAGACCATTTGGTCCATTTTGTAATGGACTAAGCCCTAGTAGCAATGTATAAATATGTAATGGGTTTTTCGGTAGCGGTGTGTGTGCGCGTGTGTGTGTGTGTGTGTTTCAAAATATGGATTAAGAGTATGAGCAAATGATATGAGTAGAGTTCAGGAGTATGGTTGGAGAATTATATAAGTGTGCACTATATGCGCAAACGATTAGGTAATTTCAGATAGAAATTATGTATATTGTATGATCACAGTGCAGACTTGTTGTAAGAACTGAATATGAATGAATAAGATAAGAAGACAACCATTGTGGACATAGCCAAGTTGGGGTGAACCATGTTAAATTCAAGTGTTCTGATGTGTGTGTTGTTATGATGTATTGGTTTACTCTGTTTGTTGTGCACATGTAATAGATGCTTAATGGTTAATATGAATATGTATATCATGGTTCCGTGCACATGTTGAATGGCTAATTAAGGTGAATCTTTCATATGTTATTATAATTTCATGCACATGGTATTTTCATGTTGAAGGAAGGTTAAGTAGGAATGAGTGTTAGAACGGTCTCCATTACCTTCATGACTATGGAAGCCTCATTCATGTAGTCCCCATAGGTAACTCCGGTGAGACTTGACCTTCTTGTGGATGATGTTGAAAGGGATAGTATCTTGGAATTTGTTGGTAAATTAATTTTTAACCCTGGATCTTCCCACTGCGTGCCAACAAATGGTTATTTTGTTGGGACTATGATTTGTGACTGAGAGGGATGTGTAAACCTACAAAGGAAGAGATTCGATAATGGTTGGATGCGAAGGAGATAAAAAAAATTGTATATCAAAATAACAATCCACAGATCAACATAGAAGAATGGATACCAAGGTACGTGTTTACATATTTGCACAAAAGTTTCTTTGTTGATTTCCCTAATATTTGAGCAGATGAGATCCAATTATTTGTTGAAAATACAATAATTGGACCCCTGAATTAATTCTACAAGTTAACGCAGTAAGCAATAAGACATATCTTAATTCAATAAGTTACAATTTTAGAAGTTACATTTATCTTCTTTAACATTAATTAACAATTGCATGGAATAGTATCACTGAAATATAAACAATCATAGAATACAAGATATATCTTGGGAAAACCTCATGGGGGAGAAAACCTAGCAACCAATTCTTCAGTATAGAATCCTTCAACCAGTACAATGCCATGTTATATCCCTCCATAAATATACCAAGACCAAGATACCAAAGACTAAGAAACCAATACCTCCTATGCTAGACCTCCTTTTCTATTCTCCAAATACACAAGAGAAGGCAAGTTGTATGTGAATACAAATGAGAAGAACTTGACCTCTATTTATACACATCACTTGAATCCCGAAAATACACAACCCTAAGAGGATTCATTTTGAGTTTTACAATAAGGATAAAAGTAAAATAAAAATTTCTTTTGAGCCGATTTATACAATAAGATTGCAATAACCTTCTCGAGGTTGTATGTGAATACAAATGAGAAGAAATCAACCTCTATTTATACACATCACTTGACTCCCAAAAAATATGGAACCCTAAGAGGATTCATTTTTACTTTTACAATAACGATAAAAATAAAATAATAATTTCTTTTGAGCCGATTTATACAATAAGATTGCAATAACCTGTCGTTGTCATCACACCTTCCAGGTGTCCTTCGATGATGGGGTTATTGGTCCATTTTTTGTGACAAATATTTTATATGCATACTATCTTCATGTTCTCTCAATAAAAAAATTGATTTCCTCCTTTGTAAGTGCTTCTTGATGTTGTATATAAAAAATTTAACCTTCTAACTTTATTCACCTCCAAAGATCTTAGTGGTTTTCAATGTTGGGTCTATTCCGGTATTTTATTAAGAGAAACAAATGGATTTTTATGAAGAGAAACAAAGGATACATATGTCCATTCTCTTCCATTATTAGCACCTCTCTGAAGTCACTTGTCTTAGAAAACGACACCAAATTCTATTCAAGTTGAGTATGTGTAGGGCAAGATTAAAAATAAGTGGTATATTTTAACTTAGGAACGCCAAATATGCCTTAACCATCACCATTTGATCTATAATAAGAACTTTGGAAAAAGATAATACTCCATTGATAAAAATAACTACAAATACCAGGTATGGCTCCCCACTGGAGAATGTTCTTTGGAGACATTTCCCACGAATATGGAGAGTCTTCCATGCTTTGACCACCTTCATTCCTGAAAGGTCTTATGAAACCATTGAATTCCTTTTCCAAAGGTTCTATAGAGATAGAGTCAATACATGTAATCTCTTTATAGAAATGTACAAGTGAATCAAGATCCATGATAGCACACCCATTTGTAGATCCAACAACAAAAAAATGTTCCAAAATAAATTATTTCTTTTCCTTATTATGTTTGCATTAAAGGATAGCCTTTGTAGGGGAAAAAATTGAACCTTTTAAGTATTTGTGAACATGCAGGCATAAATAATTAACAAATTAAATACCTTAGTATTTTTGTGAGGCATGTGTTTGATAAACCATTCAAAACCTTCAGGTTCACCAACAACAATATAGCAGATAAAAGATTCATTTTTGAGCCTTCATAAAGAGGTTGACATGACTTCTCGTGTAGAGGATCAACATAATGACTATCATCCTGGTTGTCCTCATCCATTGGAGCAAATGTGTCTTGGATCAATCTGTGTATCTCATCTTCTTGATTTGAATAACTAACATTATTTCCATTGATAGATCATCATTAATAACTTGATCAACAACTTCAATATTCTGATCTCGAAGTTCATCACCCTGTAAAGCAGTATTTCTGTTAGTACTTGGAAAATAACTCTCTGGAGGTTGACATTTTGGGGGAATCATCTATATATTTAAAAACAATGCAGAAAAGTTATTGTGTATAGAAAATATAAAAATCCTGATAAGAAATATTACTAAAATTCATGACATACTGATTATTACAAAGAATACATTAAATATTGAATCCTCTTACCAAGGCACGATATTCATAACCACCTTCGGCATGCCCCTTCTCCCTACAATGTCTTTGAGTTTTTGTTATTAAAAGTCTTTTTTTTTGCAAGCCTCTATAATCATAGCAAGGACAATAAAATTTCCATCGCCCCTCACCTCTAATGCCACTCTTAACCGAGCAAGCTTCCTGTCATTTTCGTTGATAGTGACAAATCCTTGTCCTAACAAGTAATTGTCTTCTTTACACCATACCAAACAGTAAGTTGTCAAATTTTTATATTTTAGCTACTCCTTTTGATTATGATATGTTTATTTACAATAACCTACAATCCTCACAATTATTTCTTCTAAGACATTTTGACATGCTTTTTTTTTTTTTCTATTATCGATTAACTATTGAAACAAGTATGCTTCAATTTGTACTATAGAGTAGTGTGTACTGAATAACCAAGGAAAATAATTACACACCATTTAATGAAAGTGGTCAAAATTTCTCAAACTTGAATCACTCGACACCATACACTAGCCTCTAAGTTGTTTCGTAGACAAAATGTGAATATTTGAAATTCATCACTAAGAAAAGAATGCCAACCACTTGTCATCCACAATTGGGTTGGGATGGTTTAAATTATGACGTGTTTATTTGAATCTACATACAATGGTCACAATTTTATGCTACTTACAGTGGTCACAATTTTATTTTCTAAGACACTTTGGCATGTTCTCATTTTTCATTGTCTGACTAGTAGATTTCATCATGTTATCATAGATTTCGCCATGAATTTTTTATATTTTAGATACCGATCCTTATTAATAGTGTATAAACAAGTTACATCAACTACAAACTAAAGTTAATCACTACATCTAGAATTGCGTGTGATT
>SNQJ01S0032129.1:26910-50915 GCA_010110895.2 Picea sitchensis
TAGTTGTGTAAGTATCCCAACCAATATTGTCACTGTTATATTATTTTCAATTTATGCAAGTGTGATCCCTTTTGGGTACTAGGGATGTAACAAGTGGTATCAAAGCTTCAATCAAGCTTTGTTGGTGTTTTTTTGTTAGTTCTTAAAAATAAAAGAGAGAAGAAAATGAAAATCAATTACTATCATTTCACCGATCAGGGTTGAGTTTCAAGAGAAATTCCATATCTTTATCAATGAAAAGAGAGAGACACTATAGCTACAATTGAAGGGAAAAGGGTACATGGATTCCATAAACCTAGAATATTATGGAATCCACATAACCTTTTCCATAGAATATACTAACTAGATCCAAAAACCAAAGACATGAAATATGATACTACACATATAATATATTATCAAGGAAAAAACAAGCTACATGAAATTTGGACATTTGAAAAAAAAATTACAAGTTAAATGAGTACATCAATAAAAAAAAACATACTAACCTTGCAAGTTCAAAATCCGAGCTATGTAGATCGAGAATTGGATTTGTTCAACTGGTGGTTGACGGAAAAAATAAACAACTCAAACAAAAGACAAGAACAATGTCGCAACTATAGCAATTGTGTCACAAAGTCTTTTACAGTCAGGTATATATAGATCAAATAGTCAACTAGACGTTAACACTAACCAATGCGATAGGAAAAAAAATTATCGCTATTTCCACGAAATTTCGTTGCTATAGCGACGACAATCCAAAAAAGGTTAAAATAACCTATTTGTGGATATTGCAACGAACTTTCATGGAAATATCGACGAAATTCCCGCCCTGCTTAAAAAAAGATGAAACTAATGGAAACGTGGAAATATTTCGTGGAATAATCCACCCATATGTTCTAGTGAAATGAATGAGGAACATATGGGTTGAGGGTGTCGAGAAAAGAAGAGTGTGCATCAGTGTGGGACTACGATCAAATATTCAAGATACTAAAGGATCGGTTGACATTCTAGATTCTAGATGAGAATCATAGGAATTTGTTTATTATAGGATTGTTACTGTAGATTTTAACCTTGTACAATTATTTACTACAAAAATATTTTCAATAAAAGAATAGAAAATATACAATGGAAAATACACACATTACACATATATTTTTCCCTTGGAAACCCAAACTGGGAAAACCAAAATATTCTATATTCATTCATCTCATACGTTGTTTACAATACAATATGAATATAGGATCCCATATCATCAAAAACCCTAATCCAAGAACACGGATCATTCAACAACCCTAATTCCTTAACCGGAAATATAAAACCATCGACGAAAACCATGTGCCAAAAAACCGCCCAAAAATAGATGCAAAACAGAGTCTCCTTTGAGTATTCTGTGTTGAATTATTGACCATTGTGCACAAGAGAAAGAGATACATGTCACACACCAAGAAGTTAACAAGGTGCACCACAAGAAGAGAACAAATAGGGAGTTATGACTTAATGCACAGATAGAATATTAAGACATGGACAATCATTATAGATATGGGATCTGATGTGAATCTCATCCCTAGGAAGACTTTGAATATGATGGGACAACCAAAGTTGATTTGGTCACCTATCCAATTGAGACTAGCGAACCATGATAATATTGTTCTAGTTGGAAGGTTGATAGGGGTAAATGTTAATATTGATGGAGTGCATAGTATAGAAGACATTGAAGTGATCGAAATAGTAGATGGTATTACACCTTATCCAACACTATTGGGACTTGATTGGGCATTTTATTACCAGACTATCATTGATATAAAGAAGAGACAAATGCTATTTGAAGTAGAAGACTTGAAGATTACTACACTTTTAGATCCCATTGAAGGAAGAATATTTGTAAAACCAACAAAGGGAAAATGACTTGATCATATGTATTATATGACTGTGTGGATGGATTATTATGTGAATCTTATAGCTGAAGGTTTACTCAGTTGGTGGATTATTTTTTCCTATGCGTCAGACTTGGAAGAGGCTCTAGAGAATTGGAAACAAAGATTGCATGAAATATCGACAAGGAAATGTGCTCAGATTACCTGGGCATTGTGATGGATTGGAACTGAGATATATGAACCTCCAAGGTATGATGGAATGAGTGATGTAGTTTCCTTTATAAGAGAATTTGAATTGCAAATATCATATCAACAAATATTATTTTCTTTAGATGTTGTGCTGAAAACTACTCCATCTAGATGGTGGGATACACATAAGGTCGAAGTAAAGGATTGGAAACAATGAAAAAGGTTACTAGAGGTCAAGTTTGGGACAGAGAAAATATATTCTATGGAAAAGTATATTGGATTAAATAGCCCTGCAAACCATAATACACAATGCATATCGACTTGGAGATCAATACCTAGGCAAGAGTGGAAAAAATTATTTGTGCATACTCTGGACACAATTCCAAAGAATTGGTACATAGAACTAGAAGTGTGCAGAGGAACACGATATTGGGAAGAGTTGACCAAGAAATTCAAGGTAACGTTCAACTTTGAAAATTATGATCCTTTGATTGATTCAACCTTGAAAGTTATTAAGAATAATATTTTTGCATCAAAAGACTCGATAGCATCAATACCTTTTTATAGTGTACTTAGATTTTTTGCGACAATTGAGGGGGTATTGGACTGTTATAATGTTTCTCAAGAATACTAGGAGGATGAAGAACCCATAAATTTTTAGATACTATAAATTGAAGGATAACGCGTGGTATAAGGACCAAATCTCGAATCAATTGTGTATGCAAATCCCTTAAGAACGAGAAAAGTAAACATTGGTACAAAAGATAAGCCTAAGTTTGTGAACATAAGATAATACTAGAGCAATGAGATAGACAAGAAGATTGTTGACTTACTATGTGATTCAAAAATCAGTGCTTAGAAATTTACACCTTGACTTTGATTTTAACAAGATCTTTTGTAACAATGCATGTGAATGTATAAGTGGTAAAAAATTGAAGAATGAAGAGGACTTACAGNAAAAAAAAAAAAAAAAAAAAAAACACAAACCATCAACATAATAGAACATCAAAAGTTCATAATGGAGTTCGGAAAATCTTCCTACGTCTTCAGGCCTTTAGCTGTAGTGTGGGAGGATTCTTTATTATTCCTAAATGCTAAAAAATATGCTTCAAAATTACATCACTTAGTTCTCGGACTGACTCAGTTGTATTATTCTCTGTCTCTAGAACCTGATGCAATAGACAACACTAAAAAAGGTGGAGTAGAACTCCCGGAATAAACCTCACAAGTTCAACTACTCTTCTTGATTCACTACCTAACGCTTTCTTCAAGACTCACTTGTGGCTTGTTTGAAAACTACATAATGCCTTGTTTATATATTGTTGGGGTTGGGTTTCACATTCCAACCTCCCAAAATATGGCCTCAAATTGGGCTCCATATCCTCCAATAATGGGAAACATCCCATTAAAAAGGGCTAAAATACATAACTATAATCCAAAAATACATTAAAAAATATTAACATAATGTTAAAAACCCAATTTTAGACAAAAATATGCAAGCGCCCCTTTTTTTTCAGACTTTGGTCATATGGAGGTCCATGTGGCCACATGCTAGAGCTCCAACAATGTCACACTCCCTATTCCTCCACACTCTAGGTCGCGTGGCAACACCATATGGCCGAGTGCAAGGCCCAAAACGATACTCAGGCCCTTTCCATAGCTCTTGGACTAGTGCTTTGTCGATGGGTAGCCCCTGTCGACCAAGTGTTTTACCCTTAAGCCTTTGCATCATCCCTTTAACATTAATTAAGGTCGTAAGCCTTACAATTCATGCCTCTTGTCATGTTGGTTAGCATATTGTTGGTATGTCGTTGCCCATGCGGGAGGTCTCAAGTTTGAATCCTGCAGAGTACAATATTTTTTTGACCTGGGCCTTATTGGCCCATTTTGAGGTGCCATGTGGTGTCGTGTTATTGGGCCATGTGTCACCTCATGATTGTACTGTCTTGTTGATTCATCAGTCCAGTCACCACAGAGTCAAATTCCCAGTCAACACTGCCACATGTCAAATATGCACAGTCAACACTATACCTACCATGTGTCCCAACCTTGTGATGCCATGTCACTTCCATACCAACCACTTGTCATGCTAATACTGGTGCAACATCATCGTACATATTTCCACGTCAACTTATGTACAATGCCATGTGTCAACTTTTTACTGGTCCAAAATGTCTCTGAAATGCCAAATTCACTTGCCATGTGGTATGCTCTGGTGTTGCCACATCGTCATGCTGACATCAACATGACATACTGTTGACTGTTGATGTTTGGAAAACATCAGGAAGACATTCTCTTAGAATAATAATTAATAATATAATTATTGATTATTATGTATCATATATAATAAGTAAATGATAATAATAAATAGTTATTGATTATTCAAGGTGTTGGAGTTACTTCAACACACACCTAGGATTTCTTTTTCCTAAGGTTATTCCTTTTTTTATTAGTCATAATTATTCATTATCTAGTCTCCTATATTTTACGAGAGAATATTCCACCTGGAGAATATTCTCTTTCAGTTGACACTTCAGTTGGACTAGTTGAGTTGAGTTTTGATGTTTCATTGGGATCATCACCATGCAACATTGGGATCATCACCATGATAATTAGACCTTTCCTTGGTATCATCACCAGAGTGGCACATTAGCATTGATTCCCTGATTTAACTCCTCACTACTCTCTGTTCAGTCGGTTAACTGAAGACTAGTTGACTAGTTAACTCAACTAGGTGGTAGTTCACTCCCTAACTTCCTATCACTCTAGACCACAACTATGGTGCATTTCTTATCCTCAATTCGAACTCATTGAGTTATACAAAGCATATCATGTGTAAATGATTCATTATTCACAACGGTTAATGAGAATTCTTCCATTCTTTCTCTCCCTCTTATTCTTTCTTCTATTATCTCTAAAAATGTATGTATCATTGTCTAGATACATCTATTATATGCAGGTTCAACACGTTTACATGGTATCATATCTGACAGAATGCTAAGAAAAAGATACACCAAAAAATTTTGCAGGTACAAAAGATTGAAGACAGCGGAAAGATGGAATTCCAAAAAGAATTCATTCTTACACCTTACAACTATTTTTCATGGAAGGAGAAAATAGCCATACATATTCGATCCAGAGGGTTGTACAGGTTAACCATGAATATAGATACAGAGCCAACATCATCTATAGAAAAATCCAAGTACTTATATCGCATGGATGAGGCACTCAGAACAATTTGCAGTCTTATTTCTCCCGATCTCCTTTTTCACATATCTTCCTGTAAGACTCCCAATGAAGCCTGGAAAATATTGGAAGGGCTCTTTGGAAAATAGGATGAGATGAGGGGACACATGCTGGAGGTGGAGCTTCTCACATTGGATCCAAAAAGCTTCGACAATATCCAATATTTCTTTACAAAATTCAAGGATTTACTGTTGCAACTCAAAGCTTGTGGGGTTGATAAATCGGTGGAGGAGAAACAAATGGTTCTCACCATTCTCTACAAGCTTGGTACCGAATTCTCTGCATTCGTATCCACATTTCATACTGTTAGATTCGCCTCTGGAGCCACTTGGAAGATGCCTTATGTTGAGGACTTTATCGAATCCCTGACACAATAGAAAACCAAGCTCATCAACATGGGCACAATCAAAGGCCCAAGGGCGCATGCACTCACTGTGCATGATGGCAGAAAAAAATATCAGAAATCTAAAGATAAAGATAAGTGGAAATTTCATGCACATACGAAGAAGGAAGGGTACACAAAACCCTTCACCGATGGCTTCGGATCCAAAGGAGAAAAGGGAAGAAACAGAGAGAAATGCACATACTGTCACAAAGGATTCCATTTAGAATCTCCATGCATTAAAAAGAAAATAGATCTAATGTCTCAAATACTTCAACAAAACAACCTTGGAGATCACAACCCTAAGGGTTCAAAGAAGAAAAAGCTAGAAGATCCAAATTCCAAGAAAGGCAATTCTAGCCATGCCTTGATTGCCATCAAATCCTCTCCCGATGCTTGGATCGTAGATTCAGGAGCATCACATCACATGGTTGGCTCAGAAGTAGTCTATTCTTCAATGGATGCATGCAAAGGTCCTCCTATTCTGATGGGGGACAACTCCTCTTTCGAAGTCACCGACAAAGGAAGGATTGAACTCACCAGTGGAAGCTTCGAGGACATGTTGGATGTTCCCAAACTTTCTATCAACCTTATTTTCATATATTAGATGAAGAATTACGACACGAGAAAGAAAGTCATATTCACACCAAATTCTGTGGATATTTACAACATGCAAACCAACTCCAGGGTTGCTACCGGTGAGGTAAATCATCAATCTAGATTGTATACCTTTTATGAATTCATTGAATTTGATTTTTCTTTACTGCTTACTTATGCTGATGAAAGTAGCAGGATATGGCACGAAAGGTTTGGAAATTTGAATTTCAAATAAATGCCACAACTTAGCAAGCACAAATTAGTTGATGGTCTACTGGACATCCATTTCTCCAAGGGAGTGTGTGAGGGATGTGTTCTCGGAAAAAACCTCAAGAGAGATTTGACAAAGGAAAGTCTTAGCGAGCTTCCACACCTTTAGATCTGATCCACATTGACCTTATGGGTCCTTTTCCACATCCATCCGTCAATAAAGTGAGGTTTGTTCTCATTTTTTTTTATGATTTCTCACGTTTTACTTGGATCTACTTTCTCAAGAAAAAATCTGAGGTCTTTCAACACCTCAAAGATTTCAAAGCCATGGTTGAGACACATTCCGGAAAGAAGATCAAAGTCCTTCGAACTGATAATGGGGGAGAATATGTAAATCAAGAGATCCATAATCTTTTCCATGAGACAGGGATTCAATTGCATCACATAGTTCCCTATACTCCGCAGCAAAACGGAGTTGTTGAGCAGAAAAACCGATCTCTAAAGGAGATGGCATCTTGCATGTTGCATGAAAAGTCACTACCACAGAGACTATGGGGCGAAGAACTTAATTGTGCAACATACATCCAAAATAGATCTCCTCATAGATCTGCCAAGGATAAGACCCCCTACGAGGCTTGGAACAGCCTCAAACCGGAAGTGACCCACTTTCACATTTTTGGTTCACGTGCATGGGCCCAGATTCTCTCTAAAAAGAGGAAGGAACTTGATCCATAGAGAACTGAGTGCATTTTTGTTGGATACCCCGACGGTGTGAAGGGATATTGGCTTATTAATCTTTCCTCACACCATCTCATCATTAAGCGTAGTGTCCAATTCGAGGAAAGTATATTGCATGTACCTCAGCAGACGCATGCAGACACCTTCACTCTTCAACCTGTTCGAGATGATGAGCATGCACATGCCGAGTCTTCTTCAGATGAGAGATTTTATTCAGAGGAATCAGATGATTCAGATTCAGATTCAATGTCAGTACAGTCAGATGCAGAGTCAGAGCATCCATATGTAGTTGCAGAGCCAGAGCAGAGGCCCAAGTGGGCACAGACTACTCTTCAAGATGCAGGGGATCTCGTTGGTGATCCAGCCGATAGTAGGAGGAATAAATTGGATTTTGAGGAGCCTCCCGTTGCACTCATCGCCACTAAACCATTGCCCTCCAGGCATCTTTTCTTGGTCCAGTCTTCTGATCCACAGTATTATGGTGAGGCTGCCTAAAATCCCTTTTGGGAATCCACTATTCAGGAGGAGTACAACTCCCTCCTCGAGAACCAGACTTGGGATCTGGTTCCCCTTCCTTCTAGGAGGAAAATTGTTAGGTGCAGATGGGTCTACAGGACCAATAGCATAGAGGATGGATATATCGGTAGATACAAAGACAGGCTTGTTGCCAAAGGCTTTCAGCAGGTTCATGGTATTGACTATGAGACTTTCGCTCCAATAGAAAAGATGGATTCTATATGTTTGGAACTTGCCATTGCAACAACCAAGGGACGGGAAGTCCATAAGATGGACGTGAATAATGTATTTCTTCATGGTGATCTCTTTGAGGAGATATACATGGAGCAGCCCCAGGGATTTATGCAAGATTCCTCTTTGGTCTATTGACTAAAGAAGTCACTTTATGGCCTCAAGCAGGCTCCGAGGGCATGGTATGCCAAGATGGATTCCTACCTGTTGTCACAGAACTTTGTATGTTGTAAATTGGACCCGAATGTCTACATACTCAAGATCATTGATTCACTTCTACTTTTAGTTCTATATGTCGATGATTTGTTGATCACTGGGTGCTCGACTTCAGTGATTGTTGCAGTCAAGAGGATTCTACATGACAGGTTTTTGATGATGGACATGGGTCCACTACACTTCTTCCCTGGACTTGAGATCAATCAGGATGCATTAGGCATCAAAATATCTTAAGCCAAGTATGCATGAGATCTCCTTGAGATATTTCACATGACAAATTGCAAGTCTACTCCAACTCCTTTCCTATCAGGATTCAAACTTGAGGATGGCAGGGAGACTCCACTGGTTGACAACACACTGTAAAAACATCTAGTAGGGAGCTTGTTGTATCTCACACACTCCAAACTAGACTTCTCATATGCAGTTGGCACAGTTTCCAGGTTCATGCAGGAGCTGCATGAGCTACATTGGAAAGCTACAAAGTGTATCCCTCGATACATACAGGGAATCATCACCTTTGGGATTCATTATGCAACAGACTCTACATTATATCTCAATGGGTTTACTGATTCCAACTGGGTTGGTGATAGCATTGATCGCAATTCCACATCTGGTTACTCACTTGGTCTTGGTTCCTGGCCTATCTGTTGGTCGAGCAAGAAGCAAGCTGCCATTTCTCTATATTCAGCCAAGGAAGAGTACACAGGGGTAGTTAACATAACCATTCAGTCTATGTGGCTACAACATTTTCTCATCGAGTTGGGAATTCAGTTTCATCGACTGATCGTCATCTGGTGTGACAACCAGAGAACTCTGAAGTTCTACAAAGATCCAGTTCAGAGGCAGTGAACGAAGCACATCGAGATCCACATGCACTACATCCAGGACTTAGTACACGATGGGATCATCGACTTACAGTTTTGTCCTTCAATAGAACAGACGATAGACATATTCACCAAGACCTTCACTGAGCAGAAATTCCATTCTCTATGAAGTCATCTTGGAGTGAAGGACACAGTTGCCTAGCAACTATAGTTCTTATTTTTACATACATTGTACCTTGAGGGGGGGGGTTCCCATGAGGTTTTCCCTCTTTCCTCACTTTATCTTCAGTGCATTTTTTTTACTTGGGTACCTAACATGGCCTCGTTGTCCCAATCTTTATTTTCACCATAGTGATGTTCAGGGGGGGTGTTGGAGTTACTTCAACACACACCTAGGATTTATTTTTCCTAAGTTTATTCCCTTTTTATTAGTCATAAATATTCATTATCTAGTCTCCTATATTTTAAGGGAGAATATTCCACCTGGATAATATTCTCTTTCAGTTGACACTTTAGTTTGACTAGTTGAGTTGAGTTTAGATGTTGCATTGGGATCATCACCATGAAACATTGCGATCATCACCATGATAATTCGACCTTGCGTTGGTATCATCCCCAGAGTGGCACATTAGCCTTGATTCCCTGAGTTAAATCCTCACTACTCTCTGTTCAGTCAGTTAACTGAAGACTAGTTGACTAGTTAACTCAACTAGGTGGCAGTTCACTCCTGTAACTGCCTGAGAGACTAGAATAGGTGGAAGTTCACTCCTGTAACTATTGGTGTGTGTCCAAATCACTCTAGACCGCCACTATGGCACATTGGTTATCCTCAAGTTGAACTCATTGAGTTATACAAAGTATATCTTGTGTAAATTATTCTTTATTCACAACGGTTAATGAGAATTCTTCCATTCTTTCTCTCCTTCTTCTTTTTCTTCTATTCTCTCTGCAAATGTGTGTATCATTGTTTAGATAGATCTATTATGTGTAGGTTCAACACATTTACACAAGGGACGCATCCTTTCATGGATGGTCACCATATGTTCCCTATATATTGAACACTCACGATTGTAATAAAAAATTGATTATATCTCATATTAAGAAAAACAACATGGTATTAGAGAGGGACTGGGATTGACTCCCTCACGAGAGGGCGCATGGAAAGGGAAAGGAAATAGAATCCTGTGAGAGTTAGATTTATTAATTTTCCACACAGATGGATTCATAAACCAATAATATGGATGGATTCAAAGAACTCAGAAACCATAAATCTAGATGGATTTAGAAACCTCATAATCTAGTCAATTGCATTTATTGATTGATAAAATTGCATGTTCATCATACTAGAATCACAATTTCAAATTTCCAGTGGAATATAAAGAAAAAGTGAAAATGCCTAAGAGTAAAGCATGTTGTTAAAAGATTCAAGCTTTTGAGCACGCTGATTGGACAGACATCGGGATAATATATGCATTTTAAGAAATTTTTATTGTTTGTCACGTGGACGACATGCAAATGATGACGATGTTGGATGAGTTAGGTCAACATTGTGTTATTTCCGACGATGTTTTTTTTAACATAGGTTTTATTTTACACTAGGACCAATATGATAAGTCACATGTAGGTATGATATATGTGACAAGATAAAAAAAATTGTATTGGAAATCGACCAAATCAGGACCATAGGCCGCTATTTAAATAGGTAGAGGTAGATTGATGTTTTTCATCATTTTTCCCATTCTAGGGACGGAGTAATATTCTTCTGATCAGAGACAGAGGGAAAAATATTGTAATTACTATATATTTTGTCCTCTTTCTACAAAGATGAAATGCTTCTAAAGTCACGGGGATAACAAGGATTGTTGCTTCTTGTTTCTACAAAAAAAGTAAAGTGAAGAGCTTGAAGTATCAATTGAGTGCCAAATCAAACGATCATGTTATCTGAATATTCTTATCAACATTAAGAGGGAGGTGTGGTGATTTCTCTCCTCTATCCTACTAACCCCTCTGGACAAGGGTTTCCCTACTTAATCACGTGAGGTGACTAAGGGAGTAATTCTCATTTGGGTACAAGTATTTCCTAATCCATTTGAGGTGGCTAGGTGTGAATAAGACTTGAAGCTTAGCCTTGTCTATGCCATGTGAGGTGGCTAGGTGTGAATGAGGCTATGTTCATAGTATTTTCTACACCATGCGAGGTGACTAGGTGTGAATAAGACTATTGGGAGAGGAGAAACATCACAACATGGTCATGGAGACTATGGAAGTGGTTGTGTACTATTGGATGACATTGCAGTAGCTGTGTGCTACTGGTTGATTGCAACATAGTAATAAAGAATGTGATGGATGATTTGAGCTATCGATGATATGGTAGTAGTATTGTGCTACTACTTGATTGCAGAGTAATCAGTGGATTACTAGATG
This sequence comes from Picea sitchensis, assembly GCA_010110895.2. Classification (NCBI taxonomy): domain Eukaryota; kingdom Viridiplantae; phylum Streptophyta; class Pinopsida; order Pinales; family Pinaceae; genus Picea; species Picea sitchensis. Next base: position 38,337 of record SNQJ01S0032129.1, read on the forward strand.
AAGGAACCAATACATTGGTTTCACGAGGAAACCTCGATATTTCTTGGGGGACATTGGTTCCATGAGGGAACCTTGATGTGTCCTAGAGATCTTTTAGGAAGGTATCAAGAGGGAGTACATCGTTCCACACAACCCTCAACAGAATGGGGTCACAGAGAGGAAGAGCAGATATATTGTTGAGACAATCAAGGCGATGATTCATGATCAACATTTACCTATGTTTTTGTGGGTAGAGACATCCATGACTGCAATGTATGTTTAGAACATAAGTCATCATAAGAATTTGAGGAACATGACGTCCGAGGAGGTCTTCATCGAAGTGAATCCTGAGGTTGGACACTTTAGGATATTTGGGGTTTCCAATATACATTCATGTACCCAAGGAGAAAAGTATCAAGCTAGACCCTTCAGAAAGAAAGGGTATATTTGTGGGATACAATGAGTCTTCGAAGGAATACCAGATCTACATCCTTGTTCAAAGACAAATTAAGGTGAGCAGAGATGTTAACTTTGAGGAGGAGGTATCCTTTAAAGAGATCTATAGGGTCTCACATGGAGTTTGATCAAATTGATCAAATTGATCTTGTTGATCATGTAGCTCCAGTTGATGTTCCTAGAGAAATTGTAGTAGGTCAGAAGATACATACATGGTATCATTAGAGTCTACAGGAGGAAGAAGGATATTCAGCTCCTCATGGTACCTTCTGATTGAGAAAGAGACCTTAGAGATATTCATGGTATGCCACAGATATGAGCCACATCATTCATTTTGAGACTTCCTGTTATGAGGAGGAAACTAGTCATCCAATATGGAGAGACGTCATGATGGAGGAGTATCAATCTATCATGAAGTATGATTTGTAGGATACCGAGACATGAGGGGAAGTCTTTAGTGACTTCCAAATGGATCTACAAGATGAAAGACATAGTTGACGGGAACATCAAGAGGCGCAAAATAATATTTGTTGCTAGAGAATTCTCTCAGATGGAGGGAATAGATTATGAGGAAACATTTTCTCATGTTGCTCGATACACTTCTATTTGGATTATTATTTCCCCTACAACATCCATGGCTTGGAGAGTACATCAGATGGATGTAAATAAAAAATTTCTCAATGGAGGTATTGAGGAAGAAGTATACATCAAGAATCCAGTTGGTTTCGTGATACATGGGAAGGAGTCTCATGTGTGCAGGTTGAAGAAGGCCTTGTATGGACTCAAAAAACCACCTCGAGCTTGGTATGAGAGGATTGATTGAAACCTGATGATTTTTGGACTTCTACAAAAAAAAAATTGATCCCAGCCTATACTAAAAGAATGTTAATGGTAAGTCTGTGATTTTGGTCGTTTACATTGATGATTTATTCCTCACGGATATAAAGAGCCTTATTGTTAAATGCAAGTGTGCATTGGCCTCTAGGTTTGATATGAAGGACCTTGGTATGATGCATTTCTTCTTGGTACTAGAGGTGTGGCAGAGAACTGATGAGATCTTCCTGAGTCAGGGGAAGTACACAGTTGAGATATAGAATAGGTTTGAAATACTAAACTTGAATCATGTGGCTACAACAATGATGATGAATCTGAAGAAACTAAGTGTGTCTTCTTCCAATTCTAATGAAATTGATCTGACTCTGTACAGACAACTGATTGGGTAATTGATGTATCTAGTTAACACTAGACCAAATATTTGTTATGTATTGAGTGCACTTAGCTAGTTTATAAGTCAACCGAGATAGACACAGTGGATTGTTGTGAATCATGTGTTGAGATACTTGTGAGGCATAGTTTGGCATGGTTTGATGTATACTTCCAGTATTGATATGATATGGTAGGAATATATTGACTCTAATTGGGCAGGGAGTGAAGTGGACAGAAAGAGCACCTTCGGGTGTTGCTTCACTTTGGGATCTTCCATGGTTTCCTGGTGTAGCGGGAAACAAACTTATGTGGCTTTCAGAACATCAGAAGGAGAGTACATTGCATTAAGTATGTCAGTCCGTGAAGCAATGTGGCTTCACAAGATCTTTGTAGATTTATCTGAACATGTGATGGATTCCACCATTATTCATTATGGTAACCAAATTTGTGTGAAGATCTCAAATAATCTAGTGTTTCATGACAAATCGAACCAAATTGAGATCAAGCACCACTACATTCGAGACATGGTGAAGAGGAAGGAAGTATTGGTTCAATACCTTCCTATAGATGAGTAGGTTGTTGATGTTCTTACCAAACCAGGATGAAGTTCAAGTACTTCCGCAACAGACTTGGCAGGGCATAGAATTCCTCCCACACTGAGAGGGAGTGTTGATGTTTGCATCTTCTTGATACATTCTCCAAATCATACTCCTCTATGACTGAGTTGATTTAATCTGTGATGACACTTATCCGAGAAGGGATAAGTGGGACACTTATCCGATAAGGGATAAGTGTGTTTGGGATTACAGCCCAACATCCCTTGTGGAGAGCACATGAGGACATGTCAAGGGAGTTGACCCTTGACATCACACAATATGGGAGTTTACCCTACTGTTTCTAGAGGGTGTAGCCTCTAGAAGTCCACATGGGAGTGCCATGTGTGACAAACATTCTCCAAATTGTACTCCTCTATGAATTGAGTTCAGTTGATCTGTGAGGAGACTTATTCGAGAAGGGATAAGTGGGGCACTTATTTGAGAAGGGATAAGTGCATTTGGGCTTATATCTCAATGTCCCATATAGAGAGAACATGAGGACATGTCAAGGGAGTTGACCCTTGACGTCACACACTATGGGGAGTTGACCCTAAGTGTTACTAGAGGGAGTAGCCTTTAGAAGTCCACATGGGAGTGCCATGTGTGACAAACCTTTTGCTACTATGGTGGTTGTGTACCACTAGCAGAGACTGCATGACTATGGACAATAGTTATGTACTACTATGGAAACATACCTCCCTAGCTAAGAGGGAGTGTTGATTTTTCATCATCGAGAAAAACTTCTCCTAGATTGGGCTACAGACCAAGAGAGATAGGATACATTTATCATAAAGGTGCATTCATAGTAAATAGGCCTAGACATAGTCCTTCCTTGATCATGACAAGGAATAATATGGGCTTGAGGTGCTTGAAGTTCTTTCCATGTGTTAGATAGAATCAAGCTGACATTCACTCACAAGTGTGTACTTGTGGTGAAAGATCTTGGTGTGGTCTTTGTCCTAGTCATGTTTATTTGACAAGGAATAATAAAGACTCAATATGATATATGCTATTACATGCAGACCCGGAGTGAGCCTGATCTTAGAGAGAGTTAATTGGTTAAGAGGGAGAGTTTCAAAAGGAGTTTCTCCTCGGGCCAGGTGGAAGAGAAACATCTACCAAGACTGATAGACAAGTGTCATGAGTCTAGGGTGAAGTTTGTAGAATTCAAAGACAAGCTTGGAATGATGCAGAATATCTCCCTCGTTGAGAGGGAGTGTTGATTTTTGGACAACATCGGGAAGACATTCTCTTAGAATAATAGTCAATAATATAATTATTGATTATTAAATATCATATATAATAAGTAAAAGATAATAATAAATAATTATTGATTATTCAAGGGACGCATCCTTTCATGGATGATCACCATATGTTCCCTATATATGGAACACTCATCATTGTAATAAAAAATCAATCATATATCATATGAATAAAAACAAAATTGATGTTTTCTACCACGTTAGTTGTAAGGCCTTTGACCAATTGACTTTGATTTTTGACTTTTTACGTGTTTGACCTGAACTTCAGATTGTGATAACTTCTCCATACGTAGTACATTTTTGGAAAAGAATATACCATTGGAATTGGCATGACGAACACTACAATATGGCGTTGGTTTCATTCGAATTCGATAAATTAAAAGTTTTTTCCTTTTTGGATCCATTTGGATCATTGTGTGAATACTAAGATTTGTTTCCAGCTACATTCTTAGAGATGCCGAGGATTTTGAGGGAGATAGGAGAGATGAAGATTTTGTTGAAGCCATATGCCAAACATGTGAAGAAGATGTTAGAATGTGCTCATTTTACCATAGACAATATCACTATTGTCACCCAACCATAGGCCGAAGCCACCCTCCTAGCACCTTGACCTTGACAGAGAGAAGAATCCTAGTAAAAATCCAATAGCCAATATAGGCTAATGCACCAAGCAAGAAGTAACCAAAGTCAATCAGAGAGTCCAACCCAAATGATAGAAGCAATAGGCTTCAGAACTGGCGGCAACACCTTCTCCAGAACTTATGCACAAGACGGACAGACTACAGTGCACACAAGTGTTTGTCTGCAATTATGAGAAGTGTGTCAAATGAAAGACTTGCACCCTGTATTTATAGTAATCCTAGTAGACTTCCTGGGCCGACTTCTCATTCTGGGTACTAATTAATTTATATTAATTATCTCTCTCAACCGACATCTCTTCTAGGGTTATGTTCACTTCTTTTCTTTCTTCCGGAACATTCTAATCTTGTCAAAGGTCACAATGGAGGTTCATACCTCCTGAAACTACCATAATATCAATAGAAGAGACCATATAGAATGAACTCGACATATAAGAAGAAGAAAAGTAGAGATAGACATGATGCTAGAAGCTGGAATTATAGAACCTATTGAAGAATTAGAACGGATCAGTCCAATGGTAGTTTAGGAAAATAAGATAAGAGGAATCAAGATATGTGTAGATATGAGAAATTTGAATGATTCTTGTTTACATGACCTATTTCCTACCCCATTTACAGATGAAGTGTTGGAAAATGTAGCGGGGCAAGAGGGTTAATCTTTCACAGATATATTCTCAGGATATCACTAGATCAAGATTGTGTAGGAAGACATACGTAAGACCACTTTTGTGACTAAATGGGGTTGTTACCAGTACACAATTATTCCTTTTGGATTTAAGAATGCACCAACAATATTTTTCATAGTGGTTTTCGCAGCTTTCAAAGAGTTCATTCATAATTTCTTAGAAGTATACTTAGATGATTGGAAAATATTTAGTCTGTTGAAAGACCATGTTGAAATGTTGCGCTTAATGTTGCATTGGTGTATGAAGTACCATATCTCATTGAATTTGAAGAAATGAATTTTTTGTGTGCCTTTTGGAGTTGTGTTGGGCCATGTGGTGTGTAAAGATGGCTTATTAGTTGACCCTCCAAACATAGTTGTGATTGTTGATTTTCCACCACCAAATTTATTATGACAATTGAGAGCCACATTGGTTCATACAAGATACTATAGGAAGTTCATTAGAGGTTATATGCAAATCACATCCCCTATGGAGAAGTTATTGAAGAAGGAAGTTAGTTTTAGTGTAATGAGGAATGTCAAAAGAGTTTGGACACATTAAAGCAGAAGTTGGTTACAATGTGAGTTTTGATATTCCCATATTGGAAGAAGGAGTTCCACGTTCATGTGGATGCATCATCTGTAACATTAGGCACAATTATATCACATCCTGGAGAAGGATATTTAGACCATCTGATTGTATTTACAGGTAGGAAGTTATCATCTATAGAACGAAATTGTACTACGACATAACGATAAGGATTGGCCATGGGGTATTCATTGTAGAAGTCCAGACATTATCTTTTGGGAACTCACTTTAATATGTATATAGATCATTCTACACTGAGATGCCTGGTTAACAAACCAGAGTTGGGGCAGATATTATTGTTCTAGGAATATGACTTTGAGGTGATCGTGAAAACAAGGAATTTTAACTCAGGACCAGATCACTTATCACACATACTGTCAGGTGAATATGCAAGGAATTTTGATGAAAATTTACCATATGCACACTTATTTGCAGTTCATATGGTTGACAACTATTTTTCAGACATGGTCCAAATTTTTAGCAGGGGACTAACCCCACCATACTTTAAAATGGAAAAAAATAAGCATCTAGTAGTGAAGGAAACACACTATCATTTAATAGCAATAAATTTGTACAAGTTAGGCGCATATGGTGTTATTCCTAAAGTTGACCATGATTGCTAAGGGGAAATCTAGGGCACCTCAGTTATTGCATTGGTTTCTTTTAATATGTAAATTGAGTTGATCAAATAGCCTAGGAGTTTTGAATAATACGTTGAGAATAAATACAGATAAATATATAATATATCATGGTTTCAAAGGCATTCACTTAGATGAAAAGATAATAATGGACAATGAGATATAGAAGAACAAAGAATAGATGTGAATACTTAAGTGCCAAATTTTTTTACCTTCATACATCCACTAAGAATATTATCAGACTTAAAAATATATTTTAAGTATGAAACAAGTATTTGAAAAAAACTTATAAAAGATAGGTAATGACAAAAAAAAATATTTCACCGTAATCGACGCTGAATTTTGTGAAAATTAGTACATTGTATCAATATTCATTGTATTCAAATAGAGAAGAAATTACAGAGTACAATGAGTGCACAATCAAACCATCAAAAATTTTGAATCTTTGAGGATGATATTCTATAGACAATGAATCCTTCAACATAATATCTAGGCTTCCAACTATGGCCACTCGAACCCCTATTTTTCTCTCAAAAGGAAGCCCTCTTAATAATAATAAAAATCAATCTAAAATTAGTTGCAAGGAATCTGAAACTGATAGAACCAAAATGCTCTTAAGTCTGTCAAAAATCCACATTTGTTGAATACTATGTTATTCCTCTTCCACTTGTACTCTTGAAGGCTCGAACATTCGTTAAAAAATGCTCATGAAATATACTTGAAATCTAGGAAATGTTCAAATGGTGCCACATGCATTTGAAAGGATGGATGTAACCTTCAAATCAGGGATTTTTAAGTTGACTATTAAATTCATTGGCACCTATGCATTTAGTGTTTTCATGTCTTAAAATACTGGAAATGATTTCTAATCCCAAAATATGCTCTACCACTTGATATTTGCAAGGAAGTTCGAGAGAATTTACAATTTTTCAAAAATATTCTCAACTTGATATACAAAATAAATATTAAGCATTTAAGGACATAAAATTCCAAATAAAGAACAAAGATATAGTAATACTTTCGAAGATATCATCTATTGGGATTTTCTCTAGGATGCACAAAAGTCCAGTCATGACAATAAGTTCTAGAACAAGGTCTCATTTGAAATAATACATCAAAACTCATCATTGTTATACATGCCATTCTAAGAGAAGGATCTACATAATACTCATTCTTCTCAATATTATCAACAAAAATCCTTGATGCCTGGATATTTCTATAAATACAAATTAGATTACCTCTTGCATGTTAAAGGAGTAAGAGGAAATGAAAACATTGATTAAAAAGGATGTACTTTCTAACGTTGATGATGAACATAATTGTTCTCTCCTTTCATCCTTCATAAACCCGTGTGCGTTCTTTCCATTTGTATGCTGCCTCAACACATGGGCACACTTAAGACTTGAGGGTTTGATGATTTTACTTAACACTGGAAATTATTCCACCACCCGCAAGCTCTTGTATTTGATATTCTTCTTCAAGCACTTGGCATTCGTGACTTTTACATGTCATATGCACAAAACCGAGTCAACAACTCTCAAGGTGTTTGCTGTTTGAACTTGGGTTTGATATTGTTAGCGTTTGGTTCTAATTCTTAGTGAGAAATATCACACATACACAAGCAATAGATTCAACTCGTGTCAATGTGTCAATGTGTAGCACATGGGTTTTGGCCCCTTGGATCTTGCTTTGGTGCTCCATGTGGGATTTATCTCCTCGGCACTCAAAATTGAAACTTGTGCTTGAGGCTTGACTCTTGGTGTTGAGGCTCACATATTACTTAGGTGTAGTTTTCAATGACCAAGCCCCTCTTTTTTTTAATAACACAAATATAAAATATTATTTAAAAAAAAACACAATATAATTTTTATTTTTTTTAAATAATATAAATTTTTATTATTAATATTTTTTTTTCTTTATTTAATGTAACAAGGGCAGCTTGGCTTTCCTACATATAATGAATAGATTACCAAAGAATGTGAAACATTTTGGAGACTTTGACAGAGATCTATGCAACAATTTGGAGGTTATGGGAAATGGATACAAAATTGTTGAAGAGGTAGACAAGATCACATTTATGATTGTACTGCAAGAATGTCTTGCTTTTGGTAGTGTGCCTCTCTTTGGCAAAAAATTAAAAATTTTAATATTGCAGCTCTAGGTTCTAACATATGGTATTTTTTGATGCTACATACTAGATAATGAAAGACATATGATATTGTCAGAGGCGCATGAAGGGGTTGCAGGAGGTCATTATGAAGGAAAATAAAGAACTCAGAATATTTTGTGCATATGATTGTGGTGTCCAACCATTCATAAGGATGATAAGGAATTCTTTGAGAGATGTGATGTTTGTTAGAGACTTGCGAAGCCTTCTAGGACAAATGATATTCTCTTAGTACCACTAGTGACATTACAATATTTTGATAAATGGGAAGTGGAATTTTTTGCCCTGATTAATCCACTAGCTAAGAGGTCGAGAGATAGATACATCATTACTGCAATAGACTACTTAACCAGATAGATCAAGGAAGAACTACTTAGAGAATGCAACACGGAGACAACTGTGCAATTTTTGTTTGAAAATGTGGTTACAATGTTTGGATGCCGAAGAATACTTATGAGTGATCAACAAGCTCACTTTCTGAATAAGATAATTGTAGATTTGATATAGGAGTTTCATATTCATTATCAAAATAGAACATCGTACCATCCCCGGGAAAATGGGACAATAGAAGCATTCAATAAGATCCTAGCGCATTCATTGACAAAGGTATGCAATGTAAGTCGAGAAAATTCAGACTTAAGGTTTCCAATAGTATGGTTGTATAAGACTACAAGCAAGAAGTTGATAGGATAGACCCCATTTATATTAGTGTATGTTCAAGAATGTTTTATGCCAATGGATTTTATTGTACTGATTATGTGCATTTATATGATGACAAAGCTTAGAGAAGAGTCTGTCAAAACTAGTAGAACTAGAAGAAGACCAATTTTTCATTGATTTCCATCAGCAAGTGCATAAACTGTACGAGAAAACATGGCATGATAGGAACATTAAACAAAAGAAGTTTCAGATAGGAGACTTAGTGTGACCTTATGAAAACAAGTTTTTGCAGCACCTAGGGAAATTCCAAATGCACTGGCTGAGCCCATATGTGATAAGTTTTGTAAGAGAGACAAGTGGTGTTCAGTTGGAGAAACTGAATGGAGAAGTTGTAGAAGGAATGATTAACGATAGTTGGTTGAAATTATATAGGGACATTCTGGCTTCCACGCACTAATCTCAATGTGCAATATGTGTACCATAGTACTTGTGTTATAGTGTATTATATAAAGAAAAATAAATAAATAAAAACAATTTGAAGATTGAAGTGATGCATAAGGAGATAAATTCAAAAAATGTTGTAGAGATGTAGAAAGAGGAAGGAAATGTGCACAGGAAGGCAGATTGAAGTGTGACAGAGATATGTACAGATGAGGATTGAAGGCATTAAAGATCCAACTTGATGGGAGAAGAATTAAAGAACGATCATAACAGATAAATAGTGGACATGCATAGTCATAAATGAAGAGCGACAATGAAGACGTGGATAGGTTGGTAGATCAAATGTATGATCTGTCAACTGATACAAAATTATTATAGAATATGGAAAGCATTGCATGCAAGTACAATCAAATGGGATTGAAAATGATGGACATGCAAAGGAAGATAACAACCCCCAAGAGGCTATAATAGCATAAAAAGGGGTGATAAGGAAATTATATTCGAGAGAAAAAAGGGCCAATGTTGCAGAGAACGTCGTCTGTGGTTCAAAGGGTTATGGCATCATCGAAAGCCAGAGTTTCCACAACATCCACAAAGAAGCAGCATGGTAATAAAACATCAACACATGAAAAATTCCCAAGGGTGTTGGTTGTGGAGCTTGATTATCACCTTGATTTATATGTTGGTATGACTAGCCCCCTTATGTCGGGGGTTCAGGGGATGGCCCCCAAATGAAGGGGGTTTGGACCGTAAAATATTTCCTTGTAAAATATTATAATTTCGTATTCAATCTAGACCATTCATTATACGGCCGTATATATGTTGGTAGAAGTTATGTTAGGGTTCTTTTCCCTAGAAGGAAACCCTATTTTATGAGCGAATTGTATTACAGTTGTGTATGAGTGTGATGATTGTATTCTAAGAGAGGATACTATGAGATAAAGAACAGAAAGTTACAACATGCATGATGTAGGTTGTATCCCTTCATTTTGTTGGATAATAAAAAGGAAGGACTTGAAAATTTCTCTGGTGGATGCAGCCCACACTAGGTGAACCACGTATATATGTGTCTCTATTCTATTGTGTATATTATGTGTTTTATTTCTACATTTGTCTTATTCTCCACGGTCCTATTTTTTCTAAAAACTGGTATCAGAGGGAAAGGTAACTCGCGGGAAAATAGGGTTTCTGGTTCGAGTGGGAGCAATGACGGAAGATCAAACGTTTAGGGTCAAGAAATTTAACGGAAAAAATACAAGTTATGGAAGATGAATATGGAAGATTATTTATATCAGAAGGATCTATTCCTTCCATTGGGTAGAATAACAATGAATCCAATGACCATGAAGTACAAATAATTGGAGGTTATTGATAGAATGGAACTAGGAATGATATGATCGAGCCTAGCAGTGTTGATGACTTTCAATATTTCAAAAGAAAAGACAATGAAGGACCTAGTGGACGCATCAGATAAACTGCATGAAAAACCCTCGGCGTCCAATAAGGTATTTCTAATGAATCAATTATTTAATATGAATATGTCATAATGTGGGTCAGTTGCATATCATTTAAATGAATTTAATACAGTTACTAATCAGCTAAGTTCTGTAAAAGTGGAATTTGATGATGAGGCCACTGTAGGGATCGAATGTTAAGATCATGATATGGTCTGTGATCTTAACAATGAAAAAGATATCGCATTGAATGTATAGGTTTTCGGAGTTGATCATAGTGAGCTTAAAGTTTTTGGAGTTTTGAACTTCGAATGAGGGGGTTTAATTTAATATTAAGAATAAAAGTGGAGTGACTAGTTTTGTCACGAGGAAACAAGTAACAACAAGGATTAAAAACATTAGATCAAATAATAACAACAAATAATTAATTTAGTATAGGAAATAGGTTTATTATACAAATTCTTTTAGGGAAATTTCATCCTTAGAAATACTAAACTTTCACATAATTATTCAGAAATTCTATAAAGAAAAAAAAAATGAAAATTTGAAAGTTATTTCAATTTCCTATATATTGATCTCTCTACACCATATTCAAATTCATTGTAAAGTATCTTGAATTATCCCTCCAAGTTAACATATTGTTGTTTTTCCATGTTTTCATTGTCATGAATGCCACATGAAAGACCAACATTAGGTTGCACCCACCCTTGAGCTTAAATCTTCCAAAAGTAAGTAGGAAATTTTGAAACTTCCAAAGTTTCGAATGAACACATCACCTAACTTTCTAGAAGTAATGTGTAAGAAGTTTGATAGTGTCTATTGTTTATAATAGACACATCACCCATCATTAGGGACTCATAAAGCTAAAGTGATAGAAAATATAACTGAGTTAAATAACTATTAAGAGAAGGAAGATGTTCTGAATAAATAATTAAATAATCAATTAGTCGTAGTGAGAAAATTCAAATGCAGAGTTGTTAAGTTATATTAAAAAGAAAAGTGAAGAGAAGAGATTGCTAGAAGGAAACAACAAACTTGAAATTGATTAGAAACACAAGATCAAATAATAATAATAAATAAATATAAAGAAGTTAATATAATAAATGGAGACGATATAAAATGTAAAAGAGGTAAGAAGGGAAAATTTGTATAATTCAGAAGAGCTTCACAAGAAAAGTTAAGAGACTAAAATTAAATAATCAATTAGTCGTAGTGAGAAAATTCAAATGTAGAGTTAAGTTATATTAAAAAGAAAAGTGAAGAGAAGAGATTGCTAGAAGGAAACAAGAAACTTGAAATCTATTAAAAACACAAGATCAAATAATAATAATAATACATAAATATAAAGAAGTTTGTATAATAAATGGAGATGATATAAAATGTCAAAAAGGTAAGAAGGGAAAATTTGTATAATTCATGAGAGCCTTACAAGAAAAGTTAAGAGACTAAAATTAAATAATCAATTAATTAATAGTAGTGAGAAAATTCAAATGTAGAGTTGTTAAGTTATATTAAAAAGAAAAGTAAAAATAAGAGATTGTTGAAAGAAAACAAGAAACTTGAGATCTATTAAAAACACAGAATCAAATTTTATATATATATATATATATATATATATATATAAAAGAAGTTAATATAATAAATGGAAACTACATAAAATGTAAAAGAGGTAAGAAAGGAAAATTTGTATAATTCAGAGGAGCTTCACAAGAAAAGTTAAGAGACAAAATATTTTATGAGTCAATGGAACTTAATCACCGAGTTGATGTTTAAATGATTTTTCAAGATTTTCCAAGATTTTATTTCAAGAAAATATTCATTTAATTATA
>SNQJ01S0032129.1:50925-63049 GCA_010110895.2 Picea sitchensis
ACCCCAAACAATTCAGACCCATAGCCCTGTGTAATGTTATCTACAAAATTATAACGAAGGTAATAGCCAATCGACTCAAACCCATTCTGCCATTTGTCATTTCCAAGGAGCACGTAGGGTACATAGAAGGGAGACAAATCATGGATAGCGTCATTCTATCCCACGAGATCATCCACTCCCTCAAGACTTCAAGAACTCCAGGTATGCTAATCAAACTCGATCTTTCAAAAGCTTTCGATCGAGCCAACTGGAAATATCTCAGAACTATCTTAGACTCTTTTGGTTTTGATCAGGGTTGGGTAAATTGGGTCATGAATCTCACCTCCTCCGCCTTCTTCTCCATTCTGGTAAATGGTGTACCATCCCAACCTTTCTCACCATCCAGAGGAATCCGACAGAGGGACCCCCTCTCCCCATTCCTATTTGTACTTTTGGCAGAAGGTCTGGGATGATACATCAAGGAAGCAATAACTAAAGGCTCCCTTAAAGGCCTACCTCTGCACAATATTCAGCCATCACCCTCTCATAGCCAATTTGTTTATGACACCCTCCTCCTGAACTCCGCCACAGTCAAGGAAGCTAACAAGCTCGATTCCATCCTTTCCGACTTCACTGAAGCCTCAGGCATGTCACTCAACTTGGAAAAGTCCAAGCTCTACTTTTTTAATACCCCACCTTCTATCCAACTTCATGTTTCTAGAATTCTGTGGATACCCAGGAGCTCCCTTCTATCCAACTATCTCGGGGTTCCCCTCACAGGAGCGGCGACCAGATCCATCTCCTGGGACAACATTCTCCTTTCCATTTCCAACAGGCTAAGCAATTGAACCTTTAAACCCCTCAATATTGCCTCTCGGTTGGTACTCCTCAAGTCCATTTTGCAAGCTCTACCCACTTATCTCTTCACTGCTCTGGCTGTCCCAAAAAATTCATCAGAGCCATCAGAAACCTTCAGCGAAACTTTCTCTGGAACGATCATCAACCCAACAAGAAATGGGCTCTAGTCAACTGGGATAGACTTTGCATGCCAAAAAGTCAAGGAGGACTGGGACTCCGGGATCCAGGGAAACTTAATCAAGTAATGGGAGCTAAAATCTGGTGGAGATGGCTAAAAAATCCAACAGCCGCCTGGGCACAACTTTGGAAATGAAAGTACGCCCCCCTCACACCAGAAGACCAGCTAATCTGACACAACAAACGAATACAAGGTTCCAACATCTGGAACACAGCTTGGCAAAATTGCACACTGGTACAGAATCATGCCTTCTGGGAGATAAGAGATGGAGAAAGTGCATTATTTTGGCAAGACTCATGGCAGAAACTCAAACCCTTGGACGTAATGGAGGAACTATCCAGTCTCAAAAGAGCCTTCCACCAAAATACCTCCCTAAGGGTTAAGGACCTCTAGAAACCACAAGCACAGTAGCAGCGGTGGCGCCAATGGAAGATCTCAAATCAAGAGCTCGGGACCCCGGAAAATCTCAATCTGCGGAGCTGGCAATCTCAAGCCATCCTCAGGAAAATACCCTATCGAGAGGGACCGGAAATTCTGAGGTGGGGATGCTCCATAGCCGACATCTTCACTATCAAAGAAGCTTATTTACTATAGGGAAATCAACAGAGACAAAAAAAGGAGCACATTTGGAGTAAAGTCTGGAACCCTGCTCTCTGGCCTAAGGTCTCTACCTTCTTGTGGCTAGTAGTGCACAATAGAGCCTTAACGTGGGACAATCTAAGAAAAAGAGGCTTCATCGGACCATCCCTCTGTGTTCTTTGCTATCAACAGGAGGAAACTAAAGAGCACCTCTTTAACGGGTGTCACTACAACCAACAGATATGGGACCAAGGAGCGCAAATAATGTGCAAATCCAACCAAAATCAGAGCAACATCAATGACACAATCGAGAATTAGGATCGTAGTACCTATAAAAACCCTATACTAAATCTCATCTGGCAACTTCTGTCGGGATTTATTCTCTGGCAAATTTGGAAGGAACGAAACAAGAGAATATTCCACTCCCAGTCTTCCCTGCCATAGGCCACATGGGAGAGAATCAGCTAACTAATCAAAGAGACAATCAGGAGTAAGTCTTGGACATCGGAAGATCTTCAATGCAACCCAGAGGAACAATTCAGTCTTCAAAATTGGCATCCCATACTAAATAATGAACCGGGACCAAGGAAGTCAACCGACTAGTCCAACCAGCTGGACTCCCCCTCCAACACATTTCATAAAAGTAAATTTTTATGGAGCCTCCAAAGGCAACCCGGGATCAGCAGGATATGGGGCAGTGCTCAGAAATTCCAGCGGCGAAATCCTTGGTCTGGATGCGGGATTCCTAGGGGACACAACCAACAACGTAGTTGAGCTAACAGGACTACTGCGGGGTCTCAAAACAACCATGGACAAAGGCTACGAAAGGATAATCTTAGAGGGGGACTCGCAAGTCATCATAAGGCTAACCACCAAGATTCTCCATGGATGCAACCTTGCAAAAATCTCACCAAGCTGGAGACTCTCTGTTCTGCTCGAAGACTTGAGCCACCTCCTACAACCCCATCTCAGCATCATTACCTCCCACGTAAAACGAGACACAAACAAGGTTGCGGACTGCCTAGCAAATGAAGCAGTCGAAACGGGCGTTGAACACTTTTGCTGGGAAGCCCACATCTCACCAGATCTAGAGATCTTCACTCGATGCCAAACCTTAGCCACCAAAGACCTTCAATCCCCGGATGGGGTGACACGTCGCGCAATTGTGCCATGCGGGATCAGGCCAGGACGCAGTATTAATGCATCTACCGGCCAACATCCCCTCCGACTTTAACTTTCCATGGATATGAGCAGGCACATTCAAGCGACGAGCCCCCTCACACAAGGGAAGGGTACCAACCATCAGCACACTAACCAGCAGGCTTTAATGGTCATGGAGGTCATGTTAGCACTAGTCCTCATCGCCCAGGTTGACAGAGCAAAGCGCCAGTCGCTCTTTGCAGCCTCCGCTCCACTGGAACAACAGAATTGCCGCAGCTTCTCCTCCACTCCAGTGGAACAATGGTAGCACCCTGTGACCTCGTTAGTGTTTTGGAGCAAAGCGACCTTTCTGGAAAGAACTCTGGCAATCTACTAGACCCCCACCATGCCGAGAGCGAGAGGGAAGCCACGCAGGGGAGCTGCCTGGTACACGGCTGAATCACAGCACCAGAGGAAAAATAATTTTGAGAAATCCATAGCAATGGCAACCAGCTGAAGGAGAATGACACCATGAACGCCTCCAATGGCGTACGTGGAAGAAGTTACCCAGGAGGATGGCTTGGAGAGCATCCCCGAGCACACTCTGTTCACAGTGCCGAATAACTGGAACCCACCTTCGAAATTTGGACCAGACAACAAGCCTCCGCCTGCAAGCATTTTTCCTGACCCCAGCGCCACCAGCTTAGAGGAGCCTTACCCCACCTGTTATGTCGAAGAGGAGATTCCTCCTGAACTACCCATGGAGGAAGTGATGCAAGCACACAATTAACAGGCGCACACACATCATGAAGTAGACGATACCACTCTCACAGGGTCAATTGATAGCCACAGCCAGGAGCAGCCACTCTTCGCCAACTCGGGGTACCTCAATCTCATTTTTGAGGTGAGGAGTCTGTTGGATGATCAGATCTTCCGCCTTGCACAAATTGACCAGAGAATCGACATGCTCTTCACGGCTCACTCCAGATCTCTTCCAAAGAGACAATTCCCAACATGCGCACAGGCATATGCGTTCCTAGCAGGATGGCGACAACACAAGGATGAGGACAAGCGCATAGGCTCAAAGGTTAAATGATGGTCAGGACTAGAATTTTCTTTTTTTGCTATAATTTAGGCTTCGAGCGAGTTAGCTCTCAGTTTTCTTAGAACTAGTTCATGACTGATAGTCCTGGTTTCCTTTGGGCATGACGACGCACTGTTAATTTTGTTAATTTTGTGAATGGGGTAACACATGGCAAGGGATGCCCAGCTGTCCCGGTTTCCTATTTAGGAGGGACAAATATCATCACAAACAGCTACTGTATATTGCTTATGGTAATATAACAGGTTCCATATTTTTACTTAAAAAAAAAAAAACATGATCGTTTGATTTGGCACTCAATTGATACTTCAAGCTCTTCACTTTACTTTTTTTGTAGAAAGAAGAAGCAACAAGCCTTGTTATCCCCGTGACTTTAGAAGCGTTTCATCTTTGTAGAAAGAGGAAAAAATATATATTACTTACAATAGTTTTCCCTCTGTCTCTCATCAGAAGAATATTACTTCATCCTTAGAATGGGAAAAATGATGAAAAACATCGATCTACCTCTACCTGTTTAAACACTAGCCTGTGGTCCTAATTTGGTCGATTTCCAGTACAATTGTTTTTTATCTTGTCACATATATCATACCTACATGTGACTTCTCATATTGGTCCTAGCGTAAAATAAAACCTATGTTAAAAAAAAAACATCGGAAATATCACAATGTTGAGCTAACTCATCCAACGTCGTCATTGTTTGCACGTCATCCACAGGAAAAACAATAAAAATTTCTTAAAATACATATATTATCCCGATGTTTGTCCAATCAACATGCTCAAAATCTTGAATCTTTTAATGACATTCTTTACTCTCAGTCATTTTCACTTTTTTCTTTATATTTCACTGGAAATTTGAAATTGTGATTCCAGTATGACCAACATGCAATTTTATCAATCAATAAATGAAATTGACTAGTTTATTAGGTTTCTAAATCCATCTAGATTTATGGTTTCCGAGTTCTCTGAATCCATCCATATTATTGGTTTCCGAATCCATCTGTGTGGAAAATTAATAATCTAACTCTCACAGGCTTCGATTTCCTTTCCATTTCCATGGGCCCTCCCGTGAGGGAGTCAATCCCAATCCCTCTCAAATACCATGTTTTTTTTCTTAATATGAGATATTATCATTTTTTTATTAGAATCATGAGTGTTCCATATATAGGGAACATATGGTGACCATCCATGAAAGGATGTGTCCCTTGTGTAAATGTGTTGAACCTACACATAATATATCTAGCTAAACAATGATACACACATTTGCAGAGAGAATAGAAGAAAGAAGAAGAGTGAGTGCCATCATGCACAGTGAGTGCATGCACCCTTGGGCCTTTGATTGTGCCCATGTTGACGGGCTTGGTTTTCGCTTATGTCATGGATTCGATAAATTCCTCAAGAGAAGGAATCTTATAGGTTTCTCCAAAGGAAAATATAATAGTATCGAATGTGGATATGAATTCAGAGAATTCAGTACCAATATTGGAGAGAATAGTGAGAACCATTTGTTTCTCCTCCATCGATTTATCAAGCCCGCAAGCTTTGAGTTGCGACAGTAAATCCTTGAATTTTGTAAATAAATATTGGATATTGTCGAAGATTTTTGGATCGAATATGAGAAGCTCCATCTCCATCATGTGTGCCCTCATCTCATCCCATTTTCCAAAGACCCCTTCCAAGATTTTCCAGGCTTCATTTGGAGTCTTACAAGAATATATGTGAAAAAGGAGTTCGAGAGAAATAAGACGGCAAATTGTTCTGAGTGCCTCATCCATGAAATTTAAGTACTTGGATTTTTCTATGGCTGATGTCAGCTCTGTATATGTATTCATGGTTAACCTGTACAACCCTCTAGATCGGAGATGTATGGCTATTTTCTCCTTCATGAAAAATAGTTGTAGGGTATAAGAATGAATTCTTTTTGCAATTCCATCTTTCCATTGTCTTCAATCTTTTGTACCTGCAAACTTTTTTGGTGTAGCTTTTTCTTAGCAGTCTGTCGGATATGATACCATGTAAATGTGTTGAACCTGTGTAGAATAGATTATATAAACAATGATACATACATTTTTAGAGAGAATAGAAGAAAGAAGAAGAAGGAGAGAAAGAAAGGAAGAATTCTCATTAACCGTTGTGAATAATGAATAATTTACACATGATATACTTTGTATAACTCAATGAGTTCGAATTGAGGATAACCAATGTGGCATAGTGGTGGTATAGAGTGATCTGGACACACACCAAGAATTATAGGAGTGAACTACCACCTATTCTAGTCTCTCAGGAAGTTACGGGAGTGAACTGCCACCTAGTTGAGTTAACTAGTCAACTAGTCTTTAGTTAATTGACTGAACAGAGAGTAGTGAGGAGTTAAATCAGGGAATCAATGATAATGCACCACTCTAGTGATGGTACCAAGGAAAGGTCAAATTATCATGGTGATGATCCCAATGTCGCATGGTGATGATCCCAATGCAACATCTAAACTCAAGTCAACTAGTCAAACTGAAGTGTCAACTGAAAGAGAATATTCTCCAGGTGGAATATTCTCCCATAAAATATAGAAGACTAGATAATGACTAATTATGACTAATAAAAACGGAATAAATTTAGGAAAAATAAATCCTAGGTGTGTGTTGAAGTAACTCCAACACCTTGAATAATCAATAACTATTTATTATTATCATTTACTTATTATATATGATATTTAATAATCAATAATTATATTATTAATTATTGTTCTAAGAGAATGTCTTCCTGATGTTTTCCAAACATCAACAGTCAACAGTATGTCATGTTGATGTTAGCATGACGACGTGGCAACACCAAAGTGTACCACATGGTAGGTGAATTTGGCATTTTAGAGTCGATTTGGACCAGTAAAAAGTTGACACGTGGCATTGTACGGAAATTGACGTGGAAATATGTATGATGATGTGGTACCTGTATTAGCATGATATGTGGCTGGTATGGAAGTGACATGGAATCATCCGGTTGGGACATGTGGCAGGTATAGTGTTGACTATGCATATTTGACATGTGGTAGTGTTGACTAGGAAGTTGATTGTGTGGTGACTGGACTGATGAATCAACAATAGAGTCCAATCATGAGGTGACACATGGCCCAATAACACGACACCACATGGCACCCCGAAATGGACCAATAAGGCCCAGGTCAAAAAATATTGTACTATGGAGGATTCAAACTCAAGACCTCCCGCATAGGCAATGACATACCAACAATCTGCTAACCAACATGATAGGAGGCGTGAATTGTAAGGCTTATGACATTAATTAATGTTAAAGTGATGCAAGAGCATCATCAGTAGCAAGCGAGCGCGAGGTAGTGCCAGCGCATTTCGGCACGTTGTAGAAGTGTTTTGAAATCAATGTGCGGATATTAAATGAAATAATTAAGAGGAGACGTACTTATAGATTGTAATCAAACCTTGAGAGATCCACTCTCATCTGAAGTAGGTAGAGGCATTTATGTAAAATAAATATAAGTAGGTAGCTTTGAATTGTATATTAGACAGTTTTAGGAGCGGAGGGAAAACTGACTATAGACACCCTCGTCTTGTATCATTCTACAAGAATTATCAATTGTCAATTTTGAGCATAGGGCACAGAGAGGAGAAGGAGCGGATAACTGTATTTGAAGACACCTATGTACAAAAGTCTTGAATTAATATATGAAGCTTTGATTCAGACTTATGGTGTTGTGATATTCTCTGTGTATGCATGTTGAATGTTATTCCTAGTGTTGTTTTACACTTTCTATCATGCATTTGCTATTTATGTTGTGTATGTACGATTTCTTGTTGAATGTCTGAAATCTGAAGAGAGGAAGGGTAAGGAATGAGTTTCAATTGTTTCTCTATCTGAGAAAGAGTTTTTCCTGCAAGGAGTGCACCGAGATTGTCTGCAAGGTGTGCATTGATAGTAGTCAGAGTTTGTCTTTGAAAGCTCAGGAGGGATAACATTTTTTCTCATTCTCACAGAAGTGCAAGTTAAGAACAGGAGCCGTGCAAGGTGTGCACAGGCCAAGTGAAATATCAGAGCTTACAACCTGAGGGAATCATTTAAAGACTGTTGTTGCAAGGAGTGCACAGAGTCAAGAGGTTCAAATACTAGAGCATATTTGAAGAAGTGCCACAAGGAGTGCTCGTAGGAGTTATCCCCAGAGTACTTGAGGATTTTCAAGCAAGCTCAAAAGGGATAGAGTCTTCGAAGTTACTAAAGAAAGGCTCAAGAGGGCTAGTGCCTTGAAGTGTTGGAAGGAGGTGTAGAAAGTTGTTTTGCAGGTGGAAAAGTTCCATGAAGGAATAACTTGTTCAATTCGTAGGAGTTGTCAAGGAGGAATTGGATGGTCAGAATTCTCCGTGGAGAATTCGCGAAATTCCGAGAGCCGTCAGATCTTGTAGAGGAGAAGGGAAGTTACGGAAAGTATTCTTCATGTGCAAGCTCAGGAGAGATTGGACAATAGGATCCAAGTCGACAGGAGTCATTGGATCACTTGTGATTTCTCACTTCGAGGATTCGCGAGTTGAAGGATCGAAAACCTTGCATAAATATTCGTGAAACCGCGAAGTGTGAAGTCCTGATAGGGAGAGAAGTTCCATTGTGGGGCCAACATTAAGAACGAGTCAAAATTCTCCATTTCGACATTTCAGAGGATAGGAGCTCAAGATATCTATTCTGGGATTCTTGAAATTGTGAGATGCGATATAAGTACGGAGAAAGGACGTTGTCAACCGTTTCGGCGGATCGACATTTCGGGTTTCGGCAGTTGGAGAGTCGATATTTTTGTCCTGAAAGTCCTGAAGTCGTGAGTTGCGATAGGGAGTAACAAGGAGTTCGAGGTCTCGGCATTTTGGGTGTCGGGATACAAAGGAGGCAGTGCTTGGAGGAGCAAAGTCATGAAATGTCGAAGCCAGGCACGAGAGACACGTGACAAAACCACAAGGTGAGCCCGTGTGATAGACAGGTGGACACGCGCTGACTATTGGAAGGAGTCGGCATTTTGTTGACTTCTCGCATCTCGGTAACTCACGAGATAAGAGCACGGGAGCTCGATGTCAAAACTCATGAAGGGGAAAGTAGCGAGAGGCACTAGCATTAAGCCTAGCCAGTGCTCACGCACGGAGGGCGCTGACAAGGGAAGGAGCTATACCCGTATTGACATTTTGGGCATCGTGAATTTGGAAAGGAGGAATCGAGAGTTTTGACTCACGAACTCGTGAGATTGCGAGTTGTGACAAGTGCCTTTGGAATCGATCCTTGGTTATAGTGTTGTGGTCGCCTGGAGGAGGTGGAGCTCATGCCTAGTGTTATTTTCATAGGGGAGCTTCCCGAAGGACCTATGGATCGATTTGACTGAGATTCCAGTGGGAATCGAAAGTACCAATTCATCTCAAGGGGAAAACGAATGATCCTGTAGCGGACCTTGACCCGAGGGTCGATAGAGGGTTGAGGGGTCTGCATCAAGTTTTGTATCAGAGCACAGAAAGATTTCTTTTCTTTCTATAGCAGGGAAAAGAAAGATTTACAATGCTGCCGAGAAGAAGAGACAGAAAAACACCTGATCCACCAGAGGAGATGGAAATGCCAGAAGAAAGGGGTAGGCAGGTGCCAAATCTAGCCATGGAAAGAGAGATGCATAACATATGCGCCAGACTTGTGGACATGGAAATAAAACAGAGGTGCACAGATGGTGCTGGAGATGTCAGTGAATCGGAAAGTGAAGATGAAGATGGACATGAAGGAGAAGAAGTTGCAGCAGAGGATGCAGTGAATGAACATCCGATTAGGGCGGTCGCAAGAATGAGTGCCAGGGAAAAAATGGACATTCTAGTATATGAGGGAAACCTAGATGTTGAAGAGCTTCTAGACTGGATTAGAGCTCTGGACACATATTTTGACTATGAATATGTCGAGGAAGACAAGAAGGTCAAACATGCTGTCACAAGGCTTAAAGGACATGCAACATTGTAGTGGGACGAACTACAAGCTGATAGATGCTGCAAAGGCAAGCAGAAGATCAAGAGTTGGGATAGAATGATCGTGAATATGAAGGCAAAATTCATACCCAGGGATTACCAAATCACTTTATTTCGGAGAATGCAAAATTTGAGATAGAAGTTGATGTCAGTGAAGGAATACACTAAAGAGTTCTATAGGCTGAACATCAGGGTAGGTCATCACGAAAGTGATGATGAGAAGGTTGCCAGGTATCTGAATGGCCTGAGATACGACATTCAATATGAGATGAGCATGATGACCATTCAGATGGTGGAATATGCTTATCAAATGGCTCTAAAGGTTGAAGAGAAGCTGAGCCGAAAGAAAATTCAGAGAGGCCGAGGCAGAAGTCATCCCAGAGGAAAAACAGTTGTCCAAGATAGGAATCAGAATCCTAAGGAGGAATGGAAGAAACCTCAACCTCAAACTGAGAGAGGTGGAAGCTCATAGAGAGGGAAGTATACTGAACAGAGAGGACAATATGTTGATAACAACACTTTTCCTCATGCTAGAGGAAGAGGAAGAGGTGAAGGCGGAGTAATAAAATGCTTCACATGTGGAAAGAATGGACATAAATCTTATGAAATCCCAGATAAGAAGAAAGAAGGTGGTGAGACTCACATTGCCGAAGCACAAAGGCGGAATTTTGAGGCAGAAGATGCTAAAGGCAGAAGATCACTAGTGATGAGGAAAGTTTTCTTAATGCCAGAAGAGGAGGCGGAGAATCCAGTGCAAAGGAACAGTCTTTTTCGGACTGCTTGCAAGACCAAGGATAGGGTATGCAAAGTCATTGTGGATAGTGGTAGCATAGAAAATCTCATTTCTACAGAGATGGTAGAAAAGATGGAGTTGGAGACTATTGAACATCCAAGTCCATACAGGGTTTCGTGGCTACAAAAAGGACATCAGGTAAATGTCACTAAACAATGTTTAGTTGAATTTAAAATAGGAGTATATAACGAGAAGATATTGTGTGATTTCATTCCCATGGATGTTTGTCATGTATTGCTGGGTAAACCGTGGCAATATGACAGGAATGTGATTCATGATGGGAGAAAGAACACATACACCCTAGAGAAGAATGTGAGAACTCACATGTTGTTTCCGATTAAGGACAAAGAGGTGAAACCTGAAGAAAGAAACACTATACTTCTCATGAGTGGGAAGGAACTTCTTAAGGAGGTTAAGAAGAAGGAAGATCCACAATTCATCATGGTTAGGAAACCTAGAATTGTTTTGACTGGCACAAGAGTGGATGATCTACCAGAGGAAATACAAAAGCTACTGGAGGAATTTGCTTATATAGTAGTGGAAGAACTACCTCGTTCGTTGCCACCTATTAGAAGTATAATTCATCACATTGATCTTATACCTGGAGCTAGTTTACCAAACAAAGCAGCATACAGATTGACACCACGAGAGAATGAAGAGGTCAAGAGACAGGTCCAGGATTTAATGGGCAAAGGGTTAATTCGAGAAAGCTTGAGTTCATGTGTTGTTTCGATAGTGCTTAGTCCAAAGAAAGATGGAGGCTGGAGGATGTGTACAGACTCAAGGGAAATTAATAAGATTACCATCAGGAATAGATTCCCATTGCCAAGAATGGATGATTTGATGGACTTCTTGAGTGGAGCGAATTTTTTTTTGAAGATTGATTTGAAAAGTGGATATCATCAGATTCGTATGAGAGAAGGCGATGAATGGAAGACAACATTTAATACCAATGAAGGGTTGTATGAATGGCTTGTTATGCCATTTGGTTTAACAAACACACCAAGTACTTTTATGAGATTGATGAATGAAGTTCTGAAGGATTTCATCGGAAAATTTGTCATTGTGTATCTTGATGACATACTGATTTTCAGTAAAATAGAGGCAGAGCATATGAAACATTTGGCTACAGTGATGCGGAGGCTACAGTAAGAGAAGCTGATGATAAATATGAAGAAATCCTCATTCATGAAGACGGAGCTCATTTATTTGGGGTTTGTTATTTCTGCAGATAAGTTGAGGATGGATCCAGATAAAGTGGAGGTGATTAAGAATTGGCCATCGCCAAGGAATATCATTGAAGTTTGAAGTTTTCATAGATTGGCTAGTTTCTATAGGAAGTTCATTAGGAATTTCAGTGGAATTAGTGCACCTATGATGGACACAGTGAATAAAAGACATAAATCTTTTCACTGGATAGAAGAGGTTGAGAAAAGCTTCAGTTTGTTGAAGAAGAAAATTCACGGAACAACCAATTCTGGTGTTGCCTGATTTTAAAA
>SNQJ01S0032129.1:63066-75152 GCA_010110895.2 Picea sitchensis
TCTTGAGTCAAGAAGGCAGACTGATAGCATACTTCAACGAGAAGCTGAATGAAGCCAAAATGAAGTACTCCACGTATGACAAAGATTTTTATGCGGTCATACAGGCACTGAAGAAGTGGAGGCACTACTTGATTCCTAAGGAGTTTGTCTTATATAGTGACAATCATGCTTTGCAATTTGTGACTCAACAGGAGAAGTTGAATCAAAGACATGTTAAATGGGTTGAATACATGCAAAATTTTACTTTTGTAATTAAACATATTTCTGGAACTGCTAACAAAGTTGTTGATGCTTTGAGCAGAAAGTTCAAAGTCAAAACATTGGGTTTTGATGATCTCAAGAACATGTACAGAGATGATATAGACTTCAAAGAAGCATATGAAGCAGCTGAGAATCCAATTCTCAGGGACAAGAGTCAATGGACATAATACATGATCCAAGAAGGATTACTATTTAAGGGTAATCAACTTTGTATTCTAAAATCCTCCATGAGGGAGAATCTGCTGAAGGAGAAACAAAATGGAGGATTGGCCGGACATTTCGGTCATGACAAGACGTTCTCAAAGTTAAATGAGTCATATTTTTGGCCAGGAATGAGAACAGACGTCAAAAGATTCGTGGACAGATGTAGAATTTGTCAGCATTCAAGAGGAAAGAGGCGGAATGCAGGCTTATATCAATCGTTACCCATACCTGAGAGGCCGTGGGATGAACTAAGCATGGACTTCATATTGGGGCTGCCGAGAACACAAAGAGGGTTTGACTTGATCTTTGTAGTGGTGGACCAATTTTCTAAGATGGCACACTTCATACCGTGTCAGAAAACCAGTGACACAACTCACATTGTGAATCTGTTTTTCAAAGAAGTCATTCGACTTCACGGCTTACCAAGGAGCATAGTTTCGGATCGAGATACCAAGTTCGTGGGACACTTCTGGAGGACCTTATGGAAAAATTTGGGAACAAACTTGTCATTCATTTCAGCTTATCATCCTCAGATGGATGGACAGATAGAAGTTGTGAACATAAGTTTGGGAGACTTGCTGAGAAGTTTGGTGATAGAACACCACAGTTAGTGGGATAATATTTTACCACAGGAAAAATTTGCATATAATGATTCAATCAACAGAAGCACAGGGCAGAGTCCATTTCAAATAGTTTATGGAATGTAGCCAAGAGGAGTTTCTGAATTGAGGGATTCAGAACAGAACGCAACTAGGAGTGCTACTGCACAGGATTTCGCAGAAGCAATGAAGGAGCTTCATAGCCAAGTTATGGAGAGATTGCAAAACTCGAGCCAAGAGTATAAGCGAAGAGAAGACCAACACAAGAGAGAACTTCAGTTCGAAGTTGGTGATTTGATCCTTGCACACTTGAGAAAGGAAAAGTTCCCAAGGGGGACATATAATAAATTGAAAATGAAGAAAATTGGGCCGTGCAAGATCATAAAGAAATTTGGGGCGAATGCATATGAGATTGAATTACCCGAGGGGATCGGAATTTCACTGATATTCAACATCTCAGACTTGTACCCATACAAAGCTGAAGAGGTAGAAGCAGACAGTGAACAGACAGAGGTTCAGTGGGCCAAATAGATGCCAGTTGTAGATAAACCATAGATGGAAAGTTTACTGGACAAAAGAGTTAGTAAGAGGACCAGGCGAAAGGAATATTTTGAATACTTGGTCAAGTGGAAGGGACATCCAGTTGAAGACACCATATGGGAAAATGAAGCAGAGATCCAAAAGCATGGACAGACCGTGCGAGAGCTCATGGAAAGGAGTCCATGAAAAATTTCAAGTGAGGGAGTATGATGCAGGAGCATTGTCAGCAGCAAGCGAGCTCAAGGCAGCGCTAATGCATTTCGGCACATTGTAAAAGTTTTTTGAAATAAATGTGCAGATATTAAATGAAATAATTAAGAGGATACGTACTTACAGATTGTAATCATACCTTAAGCGATTCGCTCTCGTCTGAAGTAGGTAGAGGCATTTATGTAAANATAAATGTAAGTAGGTAGCTTTGAATTGCAGATTAGACAGTTTTAGGAGCGGAGGGAAAACCGAGTATAGACACCCTCGTCTTGTATCATTCTACAAGAATTATCAATTGTCAATTTTGAGCATAGAGCACAGAGAGGAGAAGGAGCGGAGATCTGTATTTGAAAACACCTATGTACAAAAGTCCTGAATTAATATATGAAGCTTTGATTCAGACTTATGGTGTTGTGATATTCTCTGTGTATGCATGTTGAATGTTATGCCTAGTGTTGTTTTACCTTTTCTATCACGCATTTGCTGTTTATGCTATGTATGTACGATTTCTTGTTGAATGTCTAAAATCTGAAGGGAGGAAGAGTAAGGAATGAGTTTCAATTGTTTCTTTGTCTGAGCAAGAGATTTTCCTGCAAGGAGTGCAGCGAGATTGTCCACAAGGTGTGCATTGACAGAAGTTAGAGTTCGTCTCTGAAAGCTCAGGAGAGATAACATTTGTTCTCATTCTTGCAAAAGTGCAAGTTAAGCACAGGAGCCATGCAAGGTGTGCGCAGGCCGAGTGAAATCTCAGAGCTTACAACCTGAGGGAATTGTTGAAAGACTGCTATTGCAAGGAGTGCACAGAGTCAAGAGGTTCAAATAGTAGAGTGTATTTGAAGAAGTGCCGCAAGGAGTGCATGCAGGAGTTATCCCCGGAGTACTTGAGGATTTTCAAGCAAGCTCAGAAGGGATAGAGTCTTTGAAGTTACCGAAGAAAGGCTCAAGAGGGCTAGTGCCTTGAAGTGTTGGAAGGAGGCGTAGAAAGTTGTTTTGCAGGTGGACAAGTTCCATGAAGGAATATCTTGTTCAATTCATAGGAGTTGTCAAGGAGGAGTTTGATGGTTAGAATTCTCCGTGGAGAATTCGAAAAATTCCGAGAGCCGTTAGATCTTGCAGAGGAGCAGGGAAGTTATGGAAAGTATTCTTCAAGTGCAAGCTCAGGAGAGATTGGACCATAGGATCCAAGTCGACAGGAGTCGTTGGATCACTCGTGATTTCTCACTTCGGGGATTCACGAGTTGAAGGACCGAAAACCTTGCATAAATATTTCTAAAATCGCGAAGTGCGAAGTCCCGACAGGGTGAGAAGTTTCGTTGTGGGGCCAACATTAATAACAAGTCAGAATTCACCATTTCAGCATTTCGGAGGATAGGAGTTCGAGATATCTGTTCTGGGATTTCCAAAATTGCGAGATGCGATATAAGTATGGAGAAAGGACGTTGTCAACCGTTTTGGCAGATCGACATTTGGGGTTTCGGCAGTTGGAGAGTCGAGATTTTTGTCCCGAAAGTCCCGAAGTCACGAGTTGCGATAGGGAGTAACGAGGAGTTCGGGGTCTCGGCATTTCAGGTGTCGGGATACAAATGAGGCAACGCTTGGAGGAGCAAAGTCGTGAATTTCCAAAGCCAGGCACGAGAGACACATGACAGAACCACAAGGTAGGCCCGTGTGATAGACAGGTAGACACGCGTCGACTAGTGGAAGGAGTCGGCATTTCGTTGAATTCTCACATCTCCGTAACTCACGAGATAAGAGAACGGGAGCTCGATGTCGAAACTCATGAAGGGGCGAGTAGCGAGAGGCGCTAGCGTTAAGCCTAGTTGGTGGTCACGCTTAGAGGGCATTNTTGGAAAGGAGGAGTCGAGAGTTTTGACTCGCGAACTCGCGAGATTGTGAATTGCGACAAGTGCCTTTGGAATTGGGCCTTGGCTATAGCGTTGTGGTCACTTGGAGGAGATGGATCTCGCGCCTATTGTTGTTCGCATAGGGGAGCCTCCCGAAGGACCTATGGATCAATTTGACTAAGATTCCAGTGGGAATAGAAAGAGCCGCTTCAGCTCAAGGGGAAATCGAACGATCCTGTAGCGGACCTTGACCCAAGGGCAGATAGAGGGTCGAGGGGTCTGCATCATAAAGGGATGATGTCGAGGCTTAGGGTAAAACACTTGGTCGACAGGGGCTACCCATTGACCAAGCGCTAGTCCAAGAGCTATGGAAAGGACCTGAGCATCATTTTGGGCCTTGCACTCGGCCATATGGCATTGCCACACGACCTAGAGTGTGGAGGAATAGGGTGTGTGACAATGTTGGAGCTCTATCACGTGGCCACATGGACCTCCATATGAGCAAAGGACAATAAAAGAGGGGCACATGCATATTTTTGGCTAAAATTGGGTTTTTAACATTATGTTAATATTTTTTAATGTATTTTTGGATTATTGTTATGTATTTTAGCCCTTTTTAATGGGATTTTCCCCATTATTGGAGGATATGGAGCCCAATTTGAGGCCTTATTTTGGGAGGAGGTTGGGACGTGAAACCCAACCCCAACAATATATAAACAAGGCATTATGTAGTTTTCAAACAAACCACAAATGAGTCTTGAAGAAAGAGTTAGGTAGTGAATCTAGAAGAGTAATTGAACTTGTGAGGCTTATTTTGGGAGTTATACTCCACCTTTTTTAGTGTTGTATATTGCATCAGGTTCCTGAGACAGAGAATAATACAACTAAGTCAGTCCGAGAACCAAGTGATGTAATTTTGAAACATAATTTTTAGCATTTAGGAATAATAAATAAGCCTCCCACACTGCAGCTAAAGGCCTAAAGACGTAGGAATATTTTAAAAACTCTATTATGAACTTTTGGTCTTCTATTATGTTGATGGTTTGCGTTTTTTATTTTCTGCAAGTTCTCTTCATTCTTTAAGTTTTTACCACGTATACATTCACATGCATTGTTATACAAGATCTTGTTAAAATCGAAGTCAAGGTGTAAATTTCTAAGCACTGATTTTCGGATCACATAGTAAGTCAACAATATTCTTTTCTATCTCATCACTCCAGTATTATCCTATGTTCACAAACTTAGGTTTATATTTTGTACCAATGTTTACTTTTCTTGTTCTTAAGGATTTTGCATACACAATTGATTCGAGATATGGTCATTATACCGCGCGTTCACCTTCAATTTATGGTATCTACAAATCTATGGGGTCTTAATCCTCATGGTATTCTTGAGAAACATTATAATAGTCCAATAGCCTCCCAATTGTCTAAAAAAATCTAAGTACACTATAAAAAGGTATTGACACTATCGAGTCTTCTGATGCAAAAATATTATTCTTAATAACTTTCAAGGTTGAATCAATCAAAGGATCATAATTTTCAAAGTTGAACGTTACCTTGAATTTCTTGGTCAACTCTTCCCAATATCATGTTCCTCTACACACTTTTAGTTCTATGTACCAATTCTTTGGAATTGTGTCTAGAGTATGGACAAACAATTTTGTCCACTCTTGCCTACGTATTGATCTCCACGTCGATATGCATTGTGTATTATGGTTTGCAGGGCTATTTAATCCAATATACTTCTGCATAGCATATTTTTTCTCTATCCCAAACCTAACCTCTAGTAACCTTTTGCATTGTTGCCAATCCTTTACTTTGTCCTTATGTGTATCCCAACATCTAGTTGGAGTAGCTTTCAGCACAACATCTAAAGAAAATAATATTTTTTGATATGATATTTGCAATTCAAATTATCTTATAAAAGAAACTACATCACTTAGTCCATCATACCTTGGTCTCAGTTCTAATCCATCACAACGCGCAGGTAAGCTGAGCACATTTCCTTGTCGATACTTCTTGCAATCTTTGTTGCCAATTCTCTAAATCCTCTTCCGATTCTGATGCATAGGAAAAAATACTCCACCAACTGAGTAAACCCTCAGCTATAGGATTCACATAATAATCCATCCACACAGTCATATTATACATATTATCAAGTCATTTTCCCTTTGTTGGTTTTACAAATATTCTTCCTTCAATGGGATCTAAAAGTGTAGTAATATTCAAGTCTTTTGCTTCAAATAACATTTGTCTCTTCTTTATATCAAAGATAGTCTGGTAATAAAATGCCCAATCAGGTCCCAATAGTGTTGGATAAGGTGTAATACCATCTACTATTTCGATCAGTTCAAAGTCTTCTATACTATGCACTCCATCAATATTAACATTTACCCCTATCAACCTTCCAACTAGAACAATATTATCATGGTTCGCTAGTCTCAATTGGATAGGTGACCAAATCAACTTTGGTTGTCCCATCATATTCAAAGTCTTCCTAGGGATGAGATTCACATCAGATCCCATATCTATAATGATTGTCCATATCTATTATGAATGGTCATAGAGTAGAGGCATATCATACACCGGTGGTCTGTCATACAAAGGTGACGTGGTCGAAGTTGATGGTATCCATTATTATCCAACATTTTTTTTTCTTGCTTATTAGTAGGAATCTTTCTCTATTCTAGGATCAAACAATGAAGAATATTTCACTACATTCCTTACCCACTTGTGTATTATATTCCCTTGATTGGTTGCGTCAACTCAGGTTCTCATCCCTCCATGCAAAACCACTTCTACCTTAGGTTTTTCATCGCACTTTTTGGCTGCTATAATATGTACATTTGCATTCCTATTTTATTTCCACTTCACGATCAACCGTGGACAATCCTCCATCACATGGTCTAGCTATCTGAGATACGTGCACGTTGTATAAGGATTCAGGCAGTTTCACGCTAAATGTTTAGGGTGATTATTGTTATAACATATAATAGGTATTCTTCCTCTACCAAATCCTCCTCTCCTACAGCCTATGAATCCTCCTCTTCCACCTTTATTATAACCTATGCGAGTATTATAATTCAAAAATCCTCCTTCTTATTATTTACCTTGGACTATATATGCATTTGTAGTGCGTTCTCTCATCAGATCAAATGCACGATAATCCTTCTCATCATGTCCTACTGACTTACAAAAGTTGCGAAACAAGTTCCTTATAGTGCTCTGATATTTATGCATCAATGGATAATTAGTACGGTGGTGACCCATTGTCCTGCAAATCTCACACCATACCCATAAAGGATTCGATGCTCCTGTATTCAAATATTGTTGAAATGATGGACACTCATTCTTAAGATAATGTTATGTTCTACAATTAGTGCACCATAATTCTTCATGCTTTTCTTTCCCCTTAGAAATTTCTTACAACTGAATGGTCAATGCTACTAGTTGTGATTGAACTTGAGCCATCCATGTGCCACTTTCTCCTATAGGGGATGATTCTAATTTCATAGCAATTTCCAAAGATTTTGATTGCGTCACAATCTTTTGTTGTGTCAAAGGGAAGTGTATATGCAATAACTGTTGGACAACTAAGGGGGAGGGTGAATCAGTTGTTACCGTGGTTAAACAATTATGCTCATTTTAACTTCTTTACAAGGCACTCAATGATAATCAGAAAAATGTAGGGAAATAAGCAATCGCACATTTAACATCAGTCACATATATGAGATACACAGAGACAGATATTTCCCAAGGAAACCCATAATGGGTAAAAACCTCTTCTTATTTATATGATAAGTATCATTTACATTCTTTACATTATCATACATATGAGCACCAACTCATTGTGAGGTTACAACCTCTGTTTTTGCAAGCTGCAACTTGCTAAGAGCACCAACTCATTGTGAGGTTACAACCTCTGTTTTTGCAAGCTGCAACTTGCTGAGAGCACCAACTCTCTGTCTTTTCTAGCACCCACTAGAAGGAAGCACCAACTCTCTGGTTTCTCTAGCACCAACTAGAAGGAAGCACCAACTCCCTAGTTTCTCTAGCACTAACTAGAAGGAAGCTACAACTCCCTGTGTTCAAGCACCCACTTGCACCTTTGAGGACACTCGTCCTCCCTAGCACCTCCCTACTGCCCTGATTTATGAATATGTGTTACTAAAACTTATTACAATGATTTAATGTTCAAACAACAACTTACCAGTCTCATCATTGTTCTGCAAGGTTTTGTTGCTCTGTCTGCCTCACTGTCTTCCTGCATGCATCCATTGCACTATCTGTTCTTCCGGCTGTTGTGCTCTATGCACAATTCCCATTCAATGCCCCTTTTGTCTTCTGTCCATCTCAACTGTTGCACCTCACCTCCTTCTTCACCCATGCATCACTCACAACAAAAACAACAACATCTTTTCTTTTCTCCACATTCTTATATACCCTGTGCATCTTATGCATCCTCTGTATGCAATTGTTCTGCATCCTCTACATGTCGAGTGATCTGCTTGTTCATCATGGCAACTCTTCAGCTTCTCTGTTTGTTAAGCCCATGTGTCCATCATCACTGGGTGTCATGATCAAATTCCTTCGCATCACCAACAGTTGAGATTCTTCATCTTTCATTCCCATCGACATCAACCTCTTTGTCCCAGTTAACGGCTCCACTGCTCTTCCAATTGTCAATAGCCTCCACTAATAGTCTTTTATCCTACTGGTAGATTCCTTGTGACCCTTCAGCTCCTCTGGAAAACACACAGAAATCTCTTCGAGTCATCTGGAAGAAACCATCAGTGGTTTCTAGAAGTTACACTGAGAGGTGCTACAGTAACCCTCCGATCTTCTTCAGTTTCATCTGCACCATTGGATTAACTTCTCTAAATCTTGCGTTCATTTCAACATTCCACTCTTCAGTATTTCGGGATCATCATGGAGGAGGATTTTAGTACTCTCCATTTCTCGACCCCCGAAACTCCGAAAAGGAGCTTGTCTTCACTAACTCCTTCCCCCATCTTTCATCGATGTGACCAACGGCTATGACCATAGCCTTAGTCGAAACTACATTTCACAATTTCGCATTTCAGCATTTCGACACTTCTGTGGGGAAAAGACCTTGACATCTCCAACTCTTGGTATCCGAACCTCCAGTACGTATTCTGTGACATTTCACAACTTCAAGTTTTGTGATTTCAGGACACCTGTGATGAAGAGTCTTCACTCTTGACTCCTCCTACTCCTGGTATCCGAAACTTTGGTATGGAGTCTTTATCATTTCACGACTTCGGGTTTCGCAACTTTTGGACTCCTTATGATGAGAGTCTTTTTCATTTCCATATCCCAGTATCTTAAATCCCAGTATCCAATACTTCGAAATGGAGTAAGATCGACGGTCCACGATCTCCTCGAACCAATGGCTCAAATCATTTCGCCATTTCACATTTCACGATTTCGGGATTCCTTTTGATGAGAGTCTCTGACATCTCCTCCCAGTAGCTGAAATCTCGGTAGCCAATACTTTGAAATGGAGTCGGATCAACGATCCACAATCTCCTCAAACCAACAGCTTAAATCATTTTGTCATTTCCCATTTTGCGATTTCAGGACTCATGTTGATGAGAGTCTCTGACATCTCCCGGTAGCCGAAATCCTGGTATTCAATACTTTGAGTGTTGTGCCTATTTCGGGTTTTCAGGATTTCACATTTCAGCACTTCGGGACTCCTGATGATGAGAGTCCATGACATCTCTATCTGCTGGTATCCGAAACTCCGAAATGAAGTCTTCGTTGAGGTGCCTATTTTGGATTTTTCGAAGTTTCGCATGTCACCTTCTTCGTTTAAAGAGCGTGCAAGTTCTCCTAGATCCAACACCGGTTGGACCTCTGGTTTAGATATGACGTTCATTGTTAATCTCAATGATATCCATCGTTGCATACTCTGATCTTGTTGAGCTTGCTTTGCATTGTCTTCCCAAGGGACTTTTGGAGCCCGCCTGACACATCCTTCCTGTACTCAAGCCATCATCGTTGGTGTACTTGTCATCAATGACAAGCATACACTACAAAACATGCCAACAATCTCGCCCTTTGGCATTGATGGCAACAAAAGTCACCTGGACCTATTCTTTTCTCCCCCTTTGACATTAATGTCAAAGAAAACATGCTCCCCCTGAGCTGTTGTAGTATTTTTAGGAGGTGTTAGATATGCAATCAATACAAGACTCCCCCTAATAGGATGGACTCTCTTAGGTGTGAGGCGGGATGACACCCATCTTTTGTCGGAGATATTCAAAAGGGGTCTTAGCTAGGGGTTTCGTAAAGATGTCTGCAAGTTGTTCTATCGTTGGAATGTATCAAACCTGAACAACCTGATTGGTGACCCGCTCTCTCAGAAAATGGTATTTTATGTGTATATGGTTGGTCTTGGAGTGTAATACTAGATTCTTAGACACACTGATGGCACTTGTGTTGTCACAATGAATTGGGATCGGTGAAGCGTATTTTACTTCCAAGTCTGCAAGTGTCTGAATCATTCATAATACCTGAGTGCAGCAGGTAGCAACAACAATGTACTCTGCCTCTGTGGTTGATAAAGAAATGGAACCTTGATTTTTACTAAGCCATGCTACTAATGGGTCACCCATGGAGAATGCTCCTCCACTGGTGCTTTTTTCTCATCAACACAGTTTGCCCAATCTGCATCTAAATAAGCAGTTAACTGAAAATTCTGATTTCTAGGATACCACAGACCATAAGTCATTATTTCCCTCAAATACCTAAATATCCTTTTGATAGCTTGCAAATGACTCTGTTTAGGTGCAGACTGAAATATTCCTACCATTCCAACAACATGCATTATATCTGGGCGAGATGCTGTGATGTACAACAGGCTGCCTATCATTGACCTGTATGATCTTTGATCAACATCAGGTCGGTCATCATTCTTGCTTAGTTTGCATCCAGTAACCATAGGTGTACCCACAGGTTTGGAGTCTTCCATTTGAAATCTTTTCAACATTTCTCTTAGATATTTTTCTTGAGAAATAAACATCCCTTTAGACCTTTGAGTAATCTGCAGACCAAGAAAAGATGACAGTTCTCCTATCAGGGACATTTCAAACTCAGATTGCATGGAAAAATAAAACCATTGTACCAATGGATCCTTATTACATCCGAAGATGATGTCATCTACATAGACCAATACGATGAGTAAATTATTATCCTCTTTTTTAATATATAGATTGTTGTCAGTTGTTCCTCTCTTGAACCCTTTGTCGTTGAGATACGTATCTAGTCTGTGATACCAGGATCGAGGGGCTTGTTTTAACCCATATAAATCTTTCTTGAACTTGCATACTAAGTTAGGGTTACCAAACAGTTTGAAACCCTCTGGTTGTTCCATATATAATTCTTCACTTAGATCTCCATTTAGAAAAGCTGACTTGAAATCCATTTGATAGACTTTAAACCTTTTATGACAAGCATAGGGAAGAAACATTTTGATAGCTTCTAATCTTGCTATGAGCACAAATGTTTCATCAAAATCCAGTCCTTCTATCTGAGCATATCCTTTACAGACTAACCTTGATTTGTTCCTGACAACTTGTCCTTGCTCATTCAACTTATTCTTAAAGATCTGTTTGGAGAAAAATGACATTTTTATCTTCAGGTCTATGAACCATCTCCCACGTATTGTTTTTCTCAATCTGATCAAGTTCATCATTCATTTCTTTAACCTAGTGGTCATCTTTGCTGTCTTCATTAAAATTCTTGGGTTCTAGCATGGATATGAAGGCTATATGAGACTGTTCGGTGTTTTTTATTAGCTTTCTCCTGGTTTGTACACCTTTGTATTTTTCTCTAATTATCTGAATTGCAGGATGATTCTTTTGAATGATTATGGAGGAGGAATTTGAAGTTGACTGTTGATTTGAGTCTGTCTGAGTGTCTGAGTCTTCATCTAATTCAGAGTCTTCATTTTCTGATTCTTGGACCTGTTCATCTTCATCTTTAGCTGTGTCTTCTGTAGAAGACTCATTATTGTACATCTCTCTTGCTGGGATTCCTTCATCAACTTTTACATCAATACAATCAACCATTTTATGCAGCCTCTTTTTATAGCATCTATATCCTTTACTATTTGTAGCATACACTAAGAGGATACCTTCATCAACCCTGTCATCATATTTGTCGAGGTTCTCATCATTATTCTTTATGTAGCATTTACTCCTAAAGACTTTGAAGTGTTTAATTGAAGCAGGTCTCCCAAACCACAGTTCATAAGGTGTCTTGTCACTTTGTGGTCTGAGGTGAGATTTGTTAAGAACATGGACTACTGTGTGTATTGCTTCTACCCAGTAGGTTTGGCCAATGTTCTTCTCATTCATCATTGACCTGGCCATTTCCTGCACTGTTATGTTTTGCCTCTC
>SNQJ01S0032129.1:75202-87463 GCA_010110895.2 Picea sitchensis
CATTGACCTGGCCATTTCCTGCACTGTTTTTTTTTGCCTCTAACCAACTCCATTTTGTCGTGGAGTTCTTGGAATTGTGTATTCTCTCTTCATCCCATGCTCATCGTAGAATTCCTTGAAGTCTCTTGACATAAACTCTCCTCCCCAGTCTGATCTTACTACCTTTAACCTCTTGCCTGTTTGAGTCTCAGTTAAAGCCTTAAATATTTTAAACTTCTCAAATGCTTCATCCTTTTCCTTGAGAAGGGCAACCCAGGTAAGTATGGAGTAATCATCGATAATCAACATGAAGTAGTTTTCTTTCCCTGTGCCTTCCTGTCTTGATGGTCCACATAAATCCATATGAACTAGTTGGAGTGGTTTCTCTGTTGAAGTAAAACTCTTAGACCTAAACTATGTCCTATTTTGCTTCCCTACTTGACAGGGTTTACACATTGAATCTTGGGGCTTTAATATTCTCGGAAGATCTTTTACTGCCTTGAGGATTTTGAGTTTGATTAAGTGGTCAAAGTTTAGATTTCCAAGTCTCCTATGCCATAACCATCTTTCATCATGTCTACTTAGATGACATTCTTCTCTATTTTCTTTCAGCACATATACATTATTTTTTGTCCTTATGATTTTGGCCACCACTTGTCCTGAGGTTACAGATTTTATCTTGCATTCCTTGGATGTGAACACCACTTCACATCCTCTGTCACACATTTGACTTACACTGAGTAGATTATGTTTCAGCCCATCTACAAGTAGAATATATTGGGCTTTTCCTTTTCCATTACTTAAGCTCACCATCCCTTTGCCCTTCATTTTCCCTAGAGCATCATTTCCAAAGGTTACGTTTCCTGATTTGCTTTCACTTAGAGATAGAAACTTGCCTTTGTCTCCCTTCATGTGTTTGGAGCATCCACTGTCTATATACCAAGGGTTCGTTTTTCTTTGAGCGACCAATACTAAACCACACTTGTCACTTTCCTTCTTCTTCCAAAACTTGACATTTTCAGTAGGGGATTTCGAATTTGGTTCATAGTTCCTTAACTGATAGTCAATAGATTTATGTCCAAAGTTATGACAGGTGTAGCATTCAATCTCATTATTCAATAGGTCAAACTTATTGTTGTAGTGTTGTCTACTCATTGACTGTTGATTATTTCTTAGCCTCCTTAGTTGCATGTCCCTAGACTTAATTTTGCAATTTTCAATCTGTGAAGGATTGTTACTTGGTTGTATCATTCTTTGTTGTTGGAAGTATTTATTCCTTTGAAATCTTAATTGCTCATGTCTAAATCTTAAGGAACAATTTACATCTTTGTGACCAAAGTTAGAATAGTAGAAACAATAGCCATGGAAAAATTCTTTGTACCTGGGAAATGGTTGTCTTCTTTGTGCAAATCGATTTCTTCCATGTTGATGACATCTTTCAGCAGCGAGCACATTATTTCTTTGTTCTACATATTCAGTTCTAGCATCTTTTTCCTTACTCGTCCTAGGCGACTGATTGTCTTCATTTGTTTCTGCAAGTTCGTTGTTGTTATTGGTTGTACATTTGACAAACTTGACGGGTTCTTCATTTCTTGGCTTGCCACTACTTGATCCCTCTTCATAACCCAAACCAGTTTTCAACTTTGGATTCCTTTGTTGATTCAGGATGGTGGCTAATCCTTATGAGGCTTTGATACTTGACAGATTCTGATTATACAAGGCTTGAAACTTCTCCATCTCTTTCCTAGTTTTCACTACTTCTTGTTCTAATGTTTCACATCTTGCCTTCTTTTCTGATAACTGTCATTTCAGAGTGTCTTCGATCTTCTTTGCCTCTTCTAATTCTACTTTTAGTAGGACAAGGTCTTCATCAGGTTTACTGTCTTTCTCAGTGGGAAGATCCAGGGTTAAACATTAATTTACCAACAAATTCCAAGATACTAGCCCTTTCGACATCACCCACAAGAAGGTTAAGTATCATCGGAGGTACCTATGGGGACTATAGGAACGAGGCTTCCATAGTCATGAAGGGAATGGAGACCATTCTAACACTCATTCCTACTTAACCTTCATTCAACATGCAAATACCCTGTGCGTGAAATCATAATAACATAATAACATATGAAAGATTCACCTTAATTAGCCATTCAACATGTGCACGGAACCATGATATACATATTCATATTAACCATTAAGCATCTATTACATTTGCACAAAAAACAGAGTAAACCAATACATCATAACAACAAATACATCAGAACATAGGAATTTAACATGGTTCACCCCAACTTGGCTATGTCCACAATGGTTGTCTTCTTATCTTATTCATTCATATTCAGTTCTTACAACAAATCTGCACTGTGATCATATAATATACATAAGCTCTATCTGAAATTACCTAATCGTTTGTGCATATAGTTCACACTTAGATAATTCTCCAACCATACTCCTGAACTCTACTCATATCATTCTCTCATACTCTCAATCCATATTTTGAAACACACACAGACACACACACACCTCTACCGAAAAACCCATTACATATTTATACATTGCTACTAGGGCTTAGTCCATTACAAAATGGACCAAATGGTCTAACTACTACTAACTAACATCCACCCTCTGCGTGATGGCTCTTGAATGTGTGCTAATTGTCTTTCGTGCATGTTGCTCCCTTGCTAACTTGTCACGTAGTTTTCTCCTGTTTGATTCCCAAAACTTACCCAAAATGTCCTTCTCCAATAAGTATCTTAGAGGATCCAAAATGTTTTCCATATGCAAAGTGTGAAACTGTTGAAGTAGTATGTGATGAGATTCATGGTTGCACATGTAGAGATGAGGTCCAAATAAGGCATTGGTTTAATAAATATGTTTTGAGTAGTCATATACCACAAACCAGATATCTAAAATATCAAATAGACTAACTCATGGATAGTTGAGTGAATTAGAGACCTTGTTTGAGGTAACCTTCTTGTATTTAATGATAAGATGAAATTATTAGATATATGAAGCCCATTTCAAATGGAATAGATCATGTATAATCAATCATAAAAAGAAGAAGAGAGGAGATGATGATATATTTTCTTGAGAGCTTGAACTAAGGCACATAATTCCTTATCATATTGTTGATGTAGGAAAATTCATGTCATCAACCAAGTAGGTTTACTTAATACAAATCCCAATTAAATGTTTTTCCCCTACAATGGTGAGTTCTATAACAATTATGGCTTGATTGCATCGTGCAAGTTAATATGTTATGCTACACTCTTTATCTAATCTAAATTAATGAATGCAAAATAGAACAATCTAAATAGAAATAGAATGAATGTAGAAAATGAATTACAATAAATAGGAAATATCAAATGAAATGAACTAAATCCTAATTGAAACAATTAAAAACAAGAGCCATTGTAGTGGCGATGTCCCTGCCGAAAAGGTTTTGTACCAATTCTGGAATGAGCAATGATAATATGAGAGCTCCATTAACTTAGGTTAGAGTATCACAATGTTGCATCACTTTATGTTAAATATCATATTGTTGAATCAAAAAGTTGGTATTGATTAATTAATTAATATGATGAATCAAAAAGTTGGTATTGATTAATTAATTAATACACCAACGCATTTGCCAATGTTAAACAACAACTAATGGATTTCTTCATGAAAGACAGGTATTTTAATAAGGTTTAAAGTCTATGTCTATGTCTATGTCTTGGTTTCCGATAGATGAAAACTCCTTCTTGTTAATCATTTAAGCTAAATGACATAGAGATGGCTTGGCTTCAAACTAATAGATATGGCTTCTAAATTATTTAGAATTTATAGATGTTTGTAAAAATAATACATAAAATTAGTAGTTTCTAAACTAATCAGATTTTTTTACATTTCTTCTAAATTAAATAGAATTTTTGAATTTTTGTAAAAAAAAATTATAAAATGAAAAAAAACTTTTTCATGCAATAGAACTTAGATGTTTAATGTATTTTTTCAAAACATTTATAATTAAACCAAAGTCAGTTAATAAAAAACTAAAATCATAAATTTCATTTCCATTTCCAGATAAGCAATTTAATAAAATTATTTGAATTATAAATAATAAATAAAATAATAAATAATCCTTATAAATAATAAATAAAATATAATAGTAAGATAAAATAAGGATTACACTTTAATTTATCTTCCATCGTTTTCAATGTTTGAAAAATATGAATGAGAAGATATCTTTATACAAAATAAATACACATATATGTTTACCTAGATTATTTATGTAAACAACTACATAATAAAGTTTTTTCCGGTATTAAAAATTGATATTGTAGGCTCACTTTTATTCAACTAAATGTTTTTTTGTGTGTGTTTTTCTTTGAGATGGACAAGGATGTCATTCTATTATTTCATGGAGAAAGAACTCCAACCTTAGTGAATTGGACGCTTACCCAAATATGAAGCACAAAGAACTTTGGAGACGCTTGCCAAAATATGAAGCACTAAGAATTTGGAAGCTTACTTCAGTGTCTCGGTCTCCCTTTGCCAGGTTGGACGTGAGGAAATCTACCCAATGAAATATCTCACGAATGCGTAACCAATGCATCAAAACCATTGCATGCAAGGAAAAATTTGATTTATCTGATTCAGTTGAGTTGGAATGAGTCTATTCTTTTTATATTGATCACTCTTGGGATTCTGCTTTAATGGAATCGAAAATTCCTTAAGCGTAGTGTTTATACAATATAGTAGTTATTAGTCCTTGTCCTTAGGGCGGTAGGGACTAATAGTAATCGATTTTCTGTTTTTTTTATTAATTTGGCATGAAATCAATGTATATTGATTGTTTTAAACAAAGTTTTTAGAAAATCATAAGATTTATACTATACATTAATCTAAGTTTTCAGTTCCCCCTTTTATTTGGTCTTTTCCCAAGGCAAGGGATGAAGAAAATAGTCCTAAACTTAGGGAACATAGATATTATTTAGAGTATAGCTTGGAAGCTCGATTAATGCTAACTTTCATGTTAGCATTATTTCTAAACATTAAATGTTTAGAAACACATGTATATTCCATTTCTCGATGCATATTCCCGAATGAATATTTTGTTCACTCACGATCTTCCACCTACACCGCGTGAAAACATGTTCGTTGTCATTTCTGAGTCTTTGCTGTCACTTCCAAGTGCCCGTTGTCATTTCTGAGTAGTTGATGTCACTTCAAAGTACCCTCTGTGTGCTCCACCTTATGTTAACTTGTTGTCTTTCCCTATAATAACTCACATCTAAACATTAATAATAACTTTCTTAGTGTGGGATTCTTAGACAAAAACCACACCGCAGGTGCACATGCTGTTGGTGACATTCCCACACCCCAAGGAATTGCACATGTTGTTGGTGAATGTTCTTTGAGGTATGAATTCCTTGATTTCTTACCCATTCTATT
Source organism: Picea sitchensis (assembly GCA_010110895.2). Lineage (NCBI taxonomy): Eukaryota > Viridiplantae > Streptophyta > Pinopsida > Pinales > Pinaceae > Picea > Picea sitchensis. The sequence goes on from SNQJ01S0032129.1 coordinate 80,612, forward strand.
TCACTTTGAGGTATGAATTCCTTGATTTCATACCCATTCTACTTCACTATTGAAATTAGGCTTCTGATTGAGTAGCGGCTTGGAATTTGTTGAATCGATCAAAATTTTCCATCATCTTTACGAAAATTTGTGTTTTGTTTTAATCTCAGAGATGACTAACAAAAACAAACAGATTTCTTACAAGTTAGGTTTCTCCAAGTCCATGATCCAGGACCTGACTGGTTGCCTTATTTACTAGAGAAAATGAAGGACAACTAGCCTCATCCTTCACTTTGGTGTTGTACGTCTCATTTTTTACCCATTGCTACATGAGGTAAATAAAAATAAGCAAACTCAAAAAATCAAAGCGCCACAAATCCCATATAAAACATATAGATTTCCAAAAAATTCTTAACAAAAATACCTAGTGCTTGTCATTGGAATTTGCATGGACCAAAACGGCAGACCCATTACGGATCGTGATAAAAAATTCAGGATTAGCCTTGGTAAAGGCTCTCACGACATGCCCCTGCTACAGAACAGGCTCGTCTCCAAGTCGCGAGGATGAACCCCCCATAGGCCCGTAGCCAGGCCACGTCAACGAATCCTTGGAAGACCCACTGCTCAGTCGCAAGAAACAAATCAGAGTGAGTCTCACATTCTTGTCTTTGAAACCTTTGTCTTGAGTGAGTTTGAGTCGCGTCACCCTTTTCCTTCCACTGGGGTATTTAACACCTTATCTATGCCTTTCTTCAGATTATTTTCGTCATATGGGTATAAACTATAAGTGAGATTCCTAGGGAGGCTCATGGCTCCTAAGCCCTTATCCCTAACCAAGGCAAATATATGAGAAGTTCTAGCAAAACTTGACATTCGCTCCTTCAGATCTAAAGTAGAAATCCATGGCATCATAATAGAAAACAAGCTAGGATGCAATGAAGGCATTTGAATTATGGTTCCATAACCATTGTTGCTCAACGCAACCAATCTGCTAGTAACTGCTATGTGTTCTTACTTCTCAAGAAAGTCGAGCTATGTGTTCTTCCTTCTCAAGAAATCCAAGAAAGAAGCCATGCATTATTCCCAAAAATCTGACTCTGTTCTTCCTGTGAGAGCCTAAAGATCCCACAATAACTTGCAAACGGTTCTCATGAACATCGAAGAAAGTGATTTTGGCAGGGACTTGTTTCTCCTCAACTCCACTTGTTAAATAACAAATTCATTTAATTCTCATTAAAATTGTAACTTATAACAAATTTCACAATCAACAATTTTAATAATATAAGCTGTCAAGTTGTAGTAATTGGTCTGGTACCATTTGATTACTTATATTTATTTAAAACCCATGAGTGTTGTCAACATAATAACTTATATGAAATTATAAACTAAATCATAAATTATGTTGAAATTGTGCATCCAGTGCTAGAAAATGATACACTTTAATTAGTTTTTACCCTAGTATTTGTATTGACTATGTCCAGGAACTTGATAAGAAGACTTGCAAATTTGCAATATATTGAAATATAAAATTAGGTTAAGTGTAGGGTAAAGTTCACATGGATTCACGAGTTTAAGATAAATGTGAAGTTCTGAATTGTTGAAAAATGTTGAACGGTGAAAATTTTGTCATATAAAAAACTACTTATTTTTCTGAATTTATAATAAATTCTTAGTTGAAATAAAATATATTTGAATGGTTATTATCTTAACTAGAAATCAAACCCACTTTCGAGTTCTCACCATATTATCACTTATGAAAATTCCATGGCAAGAGAAAATGTTACAATAATCTCATTATTGGCCTTTAAGTAAATTCTATAGCAAGAGAGAAAAGAAAAAACTCTAATGGAAATATAAAGATTTATAGCAAGAGGAAAAAAGTGAACCTAAATATAAATTAAAATGCAATTAATTTACATCAAGACACAAGATTATACATATTTTACAAAGCACTATGTTTTACTGATGTCATGTCCTGAAGGGAGGCAAGAGCCAGATGGAAAGCAATATGCTTTGTTGATGTCATGTCCTGCAGGGATTCACTGGAATTCAGGATTTTAAATACAATAAATAAGTAAATAAACAAATTCCTATAAATTCTAAATAAAATAAATAAATAAATAAACAAATTCCTATAGATTACACAGATACCAGATTTGATTAACAACCCAAAGCTGTAGAGACATTTCAGAGATGTAAGTATGTTCCTTACCAACATGGCGTTGATTGGTTTATCTCTACACAATGATGTACCTGCTAATTCTGTACTAGTTAACTCTAAGATTGTCATGAAAATACATCGTAGAAATATTTTTCTGGAAGAAAAAAATCCACCCTGAAACAAAAAGCCGATTACCGATTAATACTTGCTAATTTTGTACTAGTTAACTCTAAGATTGTCATGAAAATACATCGTAGAAATATTTTTCTGGAAGAAAAAAATCCACCCTGAAACAAAAAGCCGATTACCGATTAAATTAATCTATGGTCAAGAAAAATAAAACAGGGTTGGTTTTTCGTTGGGAAATAGAGCTACGTTAACTCATCTCTGCACAGCGTACATGAAATTCGACGTTGAAACCACGGAATGATACACCATCTATGGAAAATATGATTACAGCGCAATTCTGCAGCACGTTCTTCCGTGGAAAACACTTAATGACAAATTGCACATAAATTACCTTTGGCCGCGAGCTCCTGAGAGATATAAACATCGTTAGAAGACGCAACGGCTGCGAGAGTAGCAGCGAATGGATGGATGCTATGGTCGATAATATGTTGCCGTCTCAACTGAGGATGAAGATCAACACTATCTCGGAAGACACTCAGAGAATTGGAGTGTCCTCCAACAATTGCAAGATCCGTCCACACTTTTCAAAATTTCCCCTCCATGCAATTTGCTGGCTCAAAAAATCTTCACCTGAACGACTCCAATCCCGTATATTTCGGTACAAAACAGTATTATCATCTACAAGCATTGTAATTTCGACCTCTATTTCCTCACCAATGTAATTCAGTGGACGCCATTCATACTCTCAGGCGACTAGGTTTTCGTCCACACTTTCCCAAGTATTCTCCACTCGCCACTGATCGCCAATTAATCGTCTGACAAATCCTGATATTGGACGCTGCCTCACAATTTTGTTAATGAGTCGGTCTAGTATTTCATCTCTCTCTGATATCGTGCTTTCGTTCGTGCCTCGCTTTCTATCCTTACAGCCTCGTTGCTATCGAACCTACCTCAGCATGCCAAAACACACATATGTTTGCATTCTCCGATCAGCGTGTGCATTCTCCGATAAGAGTTCATTCCCTAATAATAAGGAGAGGTGGCCGAAGGAGTCAAAGTGGTAATTTAAGGAGGAAAAGGTGGAAACTATACTTTTCTATATTCAAAAGGCGTTTGAATCAGTTTTGTATCAACTGGGCCAACTCCTAAAAAAAAGAGAAAACTCACTGGTTGGACGGGCTTGACTTAGGCACTTGAAACCTGTGACTATTTACCTGTCCATAAGAGACTTTGTGAAAATGTATGAAAGTTTCTTACAAGTTTGGAAAAAATTGCTTCTGTAAGAGATTTTGTGAAAATGTATGCAACTTGATATTTTGTAGGGAAAAAGAGCACTTCAATAACTCGATCGTGAATGAGTTTTCTTATGAAGAGTATGTCAATATTAATGTTTTTTCTACATTGGCGTTGAGTTGTATCTTTGGTGAGTGTCATAGAACTTTTATTGTTGCACCAGAGGGTGGCTAGATGTTGTTGTTGGAACCCAAACTCTGAAAGGATCTGTCAAAGGCACAAGGATTCTTGACTTGCATTAAACGCTACTTGGTACTTTGCTTCTCCTGAAGAAAGATCAATAGGCTATTGTTTCTTATAGCTCCAAGTGACAAGTATTGAACCAAGGATGAAAAATAACTGACAGTAGACTTTTTATCATCATGTTGCTAGCCCAATCTAAATCAATGAAACCAACCAATAAAGGAGTCCCCCCTGAATGGTAATGTATCACAAACTGAATTGTACCCCAAACATATCGAATTATTCTTTTAGTTTCTTTCCAATGGATTTCATGAGGTGTTTGCATATATTGGACAACAATAATAATAACAAAGTAAATATCAAAAAATGTATATTGTATGAGTCAATTATAAGAGGCTACCACTAAATAACGGTAGAAAGTGGCATCATTTTGGGAGAAGTACAGGTGGAAGAAAGTGTGACTCCATATTGGAAGGGAGAAGGGTTTGTTTCTTAATCTTCCATGTGAAAGCGAAAACGAATGTCACAAGCATACTTAGACTAGGAAATAAAATTTCCTTCCTTGGTTTGTAAAACTTGGAGGCAAATGAAATAGTGAAAATAACCTAAGTTGGTCATTTCAATTTTTTTTCTTAAGGATGGATTTCACATGGTTTAAAATTTTAGGGTCACTACCATTGAGGATAAGATCACCAACATAATGAACAAGGATTATGAGATATATTCCTACTTTCTTGGCATAGACATTGGGATCAGAATGTGTTGGAACCCAATGTTTTGGGTTAATATCTCGAGCGCACACAATCAAATTTGTGCACATCCATTTTAGTGTTACACCCACCTAAGATAAAACATGAAGAATGACAAGAAGTGTGTTTCATATCGAGTTTTGATATTGCTTGTCAATCCTAAAGTCTACCAAATACGCATCGGTTCGGGTTTTTTCAGTTTTGTTTAAAATCAAGAAGACGCATGCCAAAATCAAGAAAGGAATCATCGAGAAATATCCCCGAATGATTACTTCCAGCAACACAACATAATGTGAAATGACCAGAGGATGCGATGTCTAGGAAGTTAGAATTTCCCTTATTCTAGATGGCTACATGGACTTCTACATCGCTTGAAAAATGACTAAGTTTTGGGATTACAAAAGGAAAAATATGAATAAGTATAGATACAAAGTCTTTTGGGTTTGTAGACCTCAGATTTTGAGAGTAGGCTAATATGCAACCTGCATTTGAAAGGGAAAAAATATTAATTAAAGAAAATTCAGGGAGTAAAGAAAAAATGGGGGAAATACTAACGATGGGCGTGTATGTACTAATGTTGATAAACAAACATGGATCAATAGGTTCTTGGTTCAAGTCCCTTGTTGTTCATATATCTATCATAGTCAAATTTCCTAGGTGTGAAATTTCCTTAGAGTGATGACTAATAGGGTGGGAAATCTAACTAGTGGGAAGTTTTATTGAGTTCATGTTTCTTTATTCAGAGTTCCTTCATTGGTCAAAGTTTTTATAGGTCAAATTTTCTAAAATTTAATAGAAAAGGGAAGAAGGGGTTCATAGTTTAGAAATCATGATATTTTCTTGGTCAAAGTTCCTAGTTCAAGTCCCTTATTGGTCATAGTTTTCTCATAGCCAAATTTCTTCTACAAGAAAGTTCCTTAGAACTATGATTGACAGGATGGGAAATCCAACTAATAGTAACGTTTCTCAACTTCTTGATCCTTCATTTAGATTTATTTTGTTTCTTAGAGTTCATATTAGCCAATTTATTTATCTTTGACCAATGAAGGAATAAGAGGATGATAGTTCATTGGTCATGGTAATTACTTTGTCAGTATTTCTGGTTAGAAAAATTCCTTGGAATTATGACCACCGAATTCCCTGGTTAGAAAAATTCCCTGGAATTATGACCATCAATGTTCTTCTTAGTCATATTTCCTATTAGTAATGGTTCCCGTAGGAATTTTGATAAAAAAACATTGGTCAAAATTCCTATTGGTCAGTAGATTGAGAAACTATGAAGGGACTATGAACTCTAATCACCAATAAGTTTGTTGGCCAAATTTTCTTTCGTTATATGAAAGTTCCTAGAACTATGACTGATAAGAAATCTAACTGACAGGAGCAAATTTGGGACAAGAAATTTGACTAATGAAATAACAATAGGATCATAGTTGGTCATAGTTCTTGTTAGTCATATTTTTTGTTGGTAATGGTTCTTCATAATCAGAGTTCCTATTGTTCAAATTTTCTTTCATTGGAGTTGTTGAGTTCCTTGATGATTTATAATTCATATCAGTTATGGTTCCTAAAATTTAATCATCTAATGAGAAAGAGGAACATAGTTCATATGTCATAATACCCTCATAGTCAATGTTCTTGGGTGAAATACCTTTTTGATCATAATATCATCATAGTCAAATTTCTTGGGTAGAAAATCTCCTTGGAACTATGACTGATAGGATGTGAAATATAACTAATATGAACTTTGATTGAGTTCCTATTACTTTATTCAAAGTTTCTCTATCGATAAAAGTTCATGTTCCTTCATTGGCCATAGTTCTTGTGGTTATACCTCTCTCCAGTCAAAGTTCCTTCATCATATTTCTTGTTGGTTGGAGTTCCTATCATTTATTGTTGTTGAACTTTGTCTAATGAAGGAATAGGAGGCTCATAGTTTATTTGTCATAACACTCCCCTAGTCAAAGTTCCTATTAGACATAGTTTATTTTAGTAATGTTTCCCACAAGAACATTTATTGTTAAACATTGGTCAAAGTTCTTGTTGGGTAGGATACCAAGGAAGTATGAACTAATCATGAACTCTAATTGCAAATAACTTTGTTTTCCATAGTTTATTTGGTCGTATGAAACTCTGATGGAGTTATGGTCAATAGGAACACTAATTTATAGGACCAAATTTGGGACTAGAATTTGATCGATGTGTTACCCCTTATTTTTCATAGGGATAATCCAAGTGAATTTCTTCACTTACCTAATGATTTTCATCACTAAGATCCTTGGAAAATTGGGGCACTTACTTGGTTTCATGTATCATGATGAGATAGAGGTTTTGATGCCATGTTGATGGATCAAATCA
>SNQJ01S0032129.1:90697-108759 GCA_010110895.2 Picea sitchensis
AAAATAAAAAATCTGTCAATGAATTTGATTATTTTCCAAACATGAACTATTTTCCAAACATTTGATTATTTCCCAAAGAATAATTGTGGTACTATTAAAATTAATAAAATAATAAAATAAATTCAAGTGAAATTATTAAAAATATATATATTATAAAAAAAAATGCAATATTTTCCAAACATGAACTATTTTCCAAACATTTGATTATTTCCCAAAGAATTAATGTGGTACTATTAAAATTAATAAAATAAATTCAAGTGAAATTATTAAAAATATATATATTATAAAAGAAAATGCAAACCACAAAAAGCCCTCAATATATATATATGGGATACAAAATAAAAAATCTATAAATTTGATTCTTTTCAAAAAAAAAAAATTGATTATTTTCCAAATAATTAATATAAGACTATTAAAGTTATTAAAAAAATAAAATGAATTAAAGTGGAATCACTCAAAATTTGAATTTTTATAAACCACAAGAAGGAAAAAAAAAAAAAGGGATCATTTGAAATTTGGCTTACGATGGGAAAAAAGGCTTTACAAAATAAAAAAAAAATCCATCCATGAATTTTATTTTTTCCAAACATTTAATTATTTCTCAAATAATTAATGTGGGATTACATTAAAAAAAAAAAAAATAGGTTTATATAAAAGAATAACATGGATTCATTCAAAATTCTTCACTTTAATGTTGATATGGAGGAGAAGGAACAAAAAATCAATCTATATAAATAACCCTTCAACAAGATATTATTCTATACTAAAATAACCCTCGTGTATTCCTACAATTAAAGAAATGCAAAAATAAAACTTTCAATATGGTGATTAAATATGATCTTAATATGTTTTAGTGGTTAATTCTATATAAAATTCTTAGATTATTATTTAATTTGAATTTAAATGTTATAAAAATAAATAATTAACATGTTATATGAATAATTCTTAAACAAAATATTATTTTATATTAAAATAACCCTTTGTATTCTTATATAGAAATGAAAAAAAACTTTCCTTATTATTCTATATTAAAATAACCCTTTGTATTCTTATATAGAAATGAAAAAACCTTTCCCTATGTTGATTAAGTTTTTGTATTCTTATAAAAAAATGAAAAAACCTTTCACTATGTTGATTAAGTATTAGCTTAATATGTTTTAATGGTTAATCCTATCTAAAATTATTATTCAATTTAAATGTTATCCAAATAAATAATTAACATGTTAATATTTGTGAAGGTGAAATATAAGATAAAAATAAATTATTTACATGATAATATTATATTAATTGAGGATATGAACACATGGATGATGTTATCTAGCATGTGCAATGGTGTTCTTCATTCACTTTCTTCAAAGTTCTTTTTTAAGATGGTTTCATATGGTCTCAATAAAAAAATTGACAACATAACTTTAATCTTTTTAATCTCTCTTTTAAATTACACTAAAAACACATAGGTCTAGATAATGAAGATGGTTGGGCACTCATGACTTTTATTGTACCAAGAGGCACTTTTTATAATTCAGTATTATATCTATCTATCTAATTAAAATTTAAAGACTTTTTAAGATTAAAATATTTTGAAGGTGTGTTGTTTAATTAAAAGAGTTGTGTAATTATTTTTATGTTCAATTTGAAGTATGACAAATGTATATATATTTTAGTTTCAGATTTATTATGCATGGAGAGATAAATCTTTTAATGTGAATTCTTTTTAAAATTGAGAAAGAAATGAAGAAATATTTACATTTGGAGAGATTGAAAATATTTTACTCTTCTCAATATATAACAAATTTAAAATTAAAATAAATCTAAAATCATTTATAATTAAATGAATATTCTCTTGAAATAAAATCTTGAAAAATCATTTAAACATCAACTCGGTAATTAAGTTCCATTGGCTCATAAAATATTTTGTCTCTTAACTTTTCTTGTGAGGCTCCTTTGAATTATACAAATTTTCCCTTCTTACCTCTTTTACATTTTTACAAATCTCTTTTCCCTTCTTACCTCTTTTACATTTTATGCATTCCATTTACATTATATTATATTATATATATTTATATATATATATATATATATACATATATATATATATATATTATTATTACACATATTATTTGATTTTGTGTTTTTAATAGATTTCAAGTTTCTTGTTCTCTTTCAACAATCTCTTCTCTTTACTTTTCTTTTTAATATAACTTAACAACTCTGCATTTGAATTTTCTCACTACTATTAATTAATTGATTATTTAATTTTAGTCTCTTAACTTTTCTTGTGAGGCTCTTATGACTTATACAATTTTTCCCTTCTTACCTCTTTTACATTTTATATCATCTCCATTTATTATACTAACTTCTTTATATTTATGTATTATTATTATTGTTATTTGATCTTGTGTTTTTAATAGATTTCAAGTTTCTTGTTTCCTTCTAGCAATCTCTTCTCTTCACTTTTCTTTTTAATACAACTTAACTCTGCATTTGAATCTTCTCACTACGACTAATTGATTATTTAATTTTAGTCTCTTAACTTTTCTTGTGAGGCTCTTCTGAATTATACAAATTTTCCCTTCTTACCTCTTTTACATTTTATATCATCTCCATTTATTATATTAACTTCTTTATATTTATTTATTATTATTATTATTTGATCTTGTGTTTTTAATCAATTTCAAGTTTCTTGTTTCCTTCTAGCAATCTCTTCTCTTCACTTTTCTTTTTAATATAAATTAACAACCCTGCATTTGAATTTTCTCACTACGACTAATTGATTATTTAATTATTTATTCAGAACATCTTCCTTCTCTTAACAGTTATTTAACTCAGTTATCTTTTCTATCACTTTAGCTTTATTAGTCCCTAATGATGGGTGATGTGTCTATTATAAACAATAGACACTATCGAACTTCTTACACATTACTTCTAGAAAGTTAGGTGATGTGTCCATTCGAAACTTTGGAAGTTTCAAAATTTCCTACTTACATCTGGAAGATTTAAGCTCAAGTGTGGGTGCAACCTAATATTGCTCTCTCATGTGGTGTTCATGACAGTGAAAACATGGAAAAACAACAATATGTTAACTTGGAGGGATGATTCAAGTTACTTTACAATGAATTTGAATATGGTGTAGAGAGATCAAATATAGGAAATAGAAATAGCTTTCAAATTTTCATTTTTTATTTATTTATAGAATTTCTGAATAATTATGTGAAAGTTGAGTTTTTCTACGGATGAAATTTCCCTAAAAGAATTTGTATAATAAACCTATTTCCTATACTAAATTAATTATTTGTTGTTATTATTTGATCTAATGTTTTTAATCCTTGTTGTTACTTGTTTCCTCATGACAAAACTAGTCACTCCACTTTTATTCTTAATATTAAATTAAACCCCCTCATTTGAAGTTCAAAACTCCAAAAACTTTAAGATCACTATGATCAACTTTGAAAACCTATACCTTCAATGCCATATTTTTTTAATTGTTAAGATCACAGACCATATCGTGATCTTAACATTCGATCCCTACAGTGGCTTCATCATCAAATTCCACTTTTACAGAACTTAGCTGATTATTAACCGTATTAAATTCATTTAAATGATATGCAACTGACCCACCTTATGACATATTCATTATAAATAATCGCTTCATTAGAAAAACCTTATTGGACGTCGAGGGTTTTTCATGCAGTTTATCCGATGCGTCCACCAGCTCTTTCGTTGTCTTTTCTTTTGAAATATTGAAAGTCATCAACGCTGCTAGGCTCAGTCGTATCATTCCTAGTTCCTTTCTATCAATAACCTCCAATTATTTGTACTTCATGGTCATTGGATTCATTGTTATTCCACCCAATGGAAGGAATAGATCCTTCTAATATAAATAATCTTCCATATTCATCTTCCATAACTAGTATTTTTTCTGTTAAATTTCTTGACCCTAAACGTTCGATCTTCCGCCATTGCTCCCACTCGAACCAGAAACCCTATTTTCCTGTGAGTTACCTTTCCCTCTGATACCAGTTTTTAGAAAAAATAGGATCGTGGAGAATAAGACAAATGTAGAAATAAAGCACATAATATACACAATAGAATAGAGACACATATATATGTGGTTCACCTAGTGTGGGCTACATCCACCCGAGAAATTTTCAAGTCCTTCCTTTTTATTATCCAACAAAATGAAGGGATACAACGTACATCATGCACGGTGTAACTTCCTCTTCTTTATCTCACAGTATCCTCTCTTAGAATACAATCATCACACTCATACACAACCGTAATACAATTCGCTCATAAAATAGGGTTTCCTTCTAGGGAAAAAAACCCTAACATAACTTCTACCAACATATATACGACATTACAATGAATGGTCCAGGTTGAATATGAAATTACAATATTTTACAAGGAAATATTTTATGGTCTGAACCCCCTTCATTTGGGGGCCATCCCCTGAACCCCCGACATAAGGGGGCTAGTCATACCAACATATAAATGAAGGTGATAATCAGGCTCCACAACCAACACCCTTGGGAATTTTTCATGTGTTGATGTTTTCTTACCATGCTGCTTCTTTGTGGATGTTGTGGAAACTCCATCTTTCGATGATGCCATAACCTTTTGAACCGCAGACGACGTTCTTTGAAACATTGGCCCTTTTTTCTCTCGAATAGAATTTCCTTATCACCCCTTTTCATGCTATTATAGCCTCTTGGGGGTTGTTATCTTCCTTTGCATGTCCATCATTTTCAATCCCATCTGATTGTACTTGCATGAAATGCTTTCCATATTCTATAATAATTTTGTATTAGTTGACATATTATACATTTGATCTACCAACCTATCCACGTCTTCGTTGTTTCTCTTCATTTATGACTATGCATGTCCACTATTTATCCGTTATGATCGTTCTTTAATGATTCTCCCATCAAGTTGTATATTTAATGCCTTCAATTGTCATCTGTGCATATCTCTGTCACACTTCAATCTGCCTTCCTGTGCACATTTCCTTCCTCTTTCTACATCTCTACAACATTTTTAGGCTTTATCTCCTTATGCATCACTTCAATCTTCAATTTTTTTTTTCTTTCTTTCTTTATATAATACACTATAACACAAGTACTATGGTACACATTGCACATTGAGATTAGTGCATGGAAGTCAGAATGTCCCTATACAATTTCAACCAACTATCATTAACCATTCCTTCTACAACTTCTCCATTCAGTTTCTCCAACTGAAAAACACTTGCCTCTCTTACAAAACTTATCACATATGGGCTCAGCCAGTGCATATGGAATTTCCCTGGGTGCTTCAAAAGCTTGTTGGCATAAGGTCACACTAAGTCTCCTATCTGAAACTTCTTTTGTTTAATGTTCCTTTCATGCCATGTTTTCTTGTACAGTTTCTGCACTTGCTGATGGAAATCAACAAAAAATTGGTCTTCTTCCAGTTCTACTAGTTTTGACAGACTCTTCTCCATTGTGCCAGAATATGTAAGCTCTGTCAGCGTATAAATGCACATAATCAGTACAATAAAATCCATTGGCATAAAAAATTCTTGAACATATACTAATATAAATGGGGTCTATCCTATCAACTTCTTGCTTGTAGTCTTATACAACCATACTATTGGAAACCTTAAGTCCAAATTTTCTCGACTTACATTGCATACCTTTGTCAATGAATGCTCTAGGATCTTATTGAATGCTTCTATTTTCCCATTTTCTCGAGGATGGTACGATGTTCTATTTTGATAATGAATATGAAACTCCTATGTCAACTTTATAATTGTCTTATTCAGAAAGTGAGCTTGTTGATCACTCATAAGTATTCTTGGGCATCCAAACATTTTAACCACATTTTCAAACAAAAATTGCACAGTTGTCTCCGTGTTGCATTCTCTAAGTATTTCTTCCTTGACCCATCTGGTTAAGTAGTCTATTGCAGTAATGATGTATCTATCTCTCGACCTCTTAGCTAGTGGATTAATCAGTGCAACAAATTCCACTTCCCATTTATCAAAATATTGTAATGTCACTAGTGGTACTAAGGGAATATCATATGTCCTAGAAGGCTTCCCAAGTCTCTAACAAACATCACAGCTCTCAAAGAATTCCTTATCATCCTTATGAATGGTTTGACACCACAATCATATGCACAAAATATTCTGAGTTCTTTATTTTCCTTCATAATGACCTCCTGCAACCCTTTCATGTGCCTCTAACAATATCATATGTCTTTCATTATCTAGTATGTAGCATAAAAAAACACCATATGTTAGAAGCCATAGCTGCAATATTAAAAATTTTAATTTTGTGCCAAAGACAAGCACACTACCAGAAGCAAGACATTCTTGCAGTGCAATCATAAATGTGATCTTGTCTACCTCTTCAACAATTTTGTATCCATTTCCCATAACCTCCAATTTTTTGCATAGATCTCTGTCAAAGTCTCCAAAAATTTTCACATTCTTTGGTGATCTATTCATTATATGCAGGAAAGCCAAGCTGCCCTTGTTACATTAAATCAAGAAAAAAAATTATTAATAATAAAAATTTATATTATTTTAAAAAAATAAAATTATATTGTTTTTTTTTTAAATAATATTTTATATTTATGTTATTAAAAAAAGGAGGGGCTTGGTCATTGAAAACTACTACCTAAGTCATATGTGAGTCTCAACACCAAAATTCAAGCCTCAAGCACCAAGTTTCAATTTTGAGCACCGAGGAGATAAATCCCACATGGAGCACCAAAGGAAGATCCAAGGGGTCAAAACCCATGTGCTACACATTGACACAAGTTGAATGTTATAGTTTTCTATTCCTTGTGTATGTGTGATATTTCTCACTAAGAATTAGCACCAAATGCCAAGAATATCAAACCCAAGTTCAAACAACAAACACCTTGAGAGTTGTTGACTCGGTTTTGTGCATATGACATGTAAAAATCACGAATGCCAAGTACTTGAAGAAGAATATCAAATACAAGAGCTCACAGGTGGTGGAATAATTTCCAATGTTAAGTAAAATCATCAAATTCTCAAGTCTTAAGTGTGCCCAGGTGTTGAGGCAGCATACAAATGGAAAGAACACACACGGGCTTATGTTCATCATCAACGTTAGAAAGTACATCCTTCAATCAATGTTTTCATTTCCTCTTACTCCTTTAACATGCAAGAGGTAATCTAATTTGTATTTATAGAAATATCCAGGCATCAAGGATTTGTGTTGATGATATTGAGAAGAAGGAGTATCATGTAGATCCTTCTCTTAGAATAGCATGTATAACACTGATGAGTTTTTATGTATTATTTCAAATGAGACCTTGTTCTAGAACTTATTGTCATCACTAGACTTTTGTGCATCCTAGAGAAAATCCCAAAAGATGATATCTTCGAAAGTATCACTATATTTTTGTTCCTTATTTGGAATTTTATGTCTTGAAATGCTTAATATTTATTTTGTATATCACGTTGAGAGTATTTTTGAAAAACTGTAAAGTCTCTCGAACTTCCTTGCAAATATCAAGTGGTAGATCATATTTTGGGATTAGAAATCATTTCCATTATTTTAAGGCATGAAAACACTAAATTCATAGGTGCCAATGAATTTAATAGTCAACCTCAAAATCCCTGATTTGAAGGCTACATCCATCATTTCAAATGCATGTGGCAGCATTTGAACATTTCCTAGATTTCAAGCACATTTCATGAGCATTTTTTTACCAATGTTTGAGCCTTCAAGAATAGAAGTGGAAGAGGAACAACATAGTATTCAACAAATGTGGATTTTTGACATACTTAAGAGCATTTTGTTTCGATCAGTTTCAGATTCCTTGCAACTAATTTTAGATTGATTTTTATTATTATTAAGAGGGCTTCCTTTACAGAGAAAAACAGGGGTTCGAGTGGCCATAGTTGGAAGCATAGAGATTATGTTGAAGGATTCATTGTCTATAGAATATCATCCTCAAAGATTCAAAAATTTTGATGGTTTGATTGTGCACTTACTTTACTCTGTAATTTCTTCTCTATTTGAATACAATGTACTAATTTTCACAAAATTCAGCTTCGATTACGGTGAAATATTTTTGTTGTCATTACCCATCTTTTATAAGTTTTTTTGTTGTCATTACCTATCTTTTATAAGTTTTTTTCAAATAGTTGTCTTTTAGTTGTTTTTTTCAAATAGTCATTACATCTATTCTTTGTTCTTCTATATCTCATTGTCCTTTATTATCTTTCCATCTAAGTGAATGCCTTTGAAACCATGATATATTATATATTTATCTGGATTTATTCTCAACATATTATTCTAAACTCCGAGGCTAATTGATCAAATCGATTTACATATTAAAAGAAACCAATGCAATAACTGAGGTGCCCTAGATTTCCCCTTAGCAATCATGGTCAAGTTTAGGAATAACTCCATATGCGCCTAACTTGTACAAATTTATTGCTATTAAATGATGGTGTGTTTCCTTGACTACTAGATGCTTATTTTTTTCCATTTTAAAGTATGGTGGGATTAGTCCCCTGCTAAAAAATTGGACCATGTCTGAAAAATAGTCGTCAACCATCTAAACAACAAATAAGTGTGCATATGGTAAATTTTCATCAAAATTCCTTGCATATTCACCTGACAGTATGTGTGATAAGTGATCTAGTCTTGAGTTAATTTTTCTTGTTTTCACGATCACCTCAAAGTCATATTCCTAGAACAATAATATTCGCCTACATATTCTCCGCCCCAACACTGGCTTGTTAACCAGGTATCTCAGCGTAGAATGATCTGTATACATCTTAAAGTGAGTTCCCAAAAGATAATGTTTGAACTTCTACAAGGCATACCCCATGGCCAATCCTTATCGCTATGTCGTAGTACAATTATGTTCTATAGATGATAACTTCCTACTTGCAAATACAATCAAATGGTCTAAATATCCTTCTCCAGGATGTGATAGAATTGTGCCTAATGTTACAGATGATGCATCCACATGACCATGGAACTCCTTCTTCCAATATGGGAATATCAAAACCAGCATTGTAACCAACTTCTTCTTTATTGTGTCCAAACACTTTTGACATTCCTCATTACATTAAAACTAACTTCCTTCTTCAATAACTTCTCCATAGGGGATGTGATCTACACATAACCTCTAATGAACTTCCTATAGTATCTTTTATGAACCAATGTGGCTCTCATCTGTCATACTAAATTTGGTGGTGGAAAATCAACAATCACAAATATGTTTGGAGGGTCAACTAATAAGCCATCTTTACACTCCACATGGTCCGACAAAACTCCAAAAGGAACACAAAAAAATCATTTCTTCAAATTCAATGAGATATGGTACTTCATACACCAATGCAACATTAAGCGCAACATTTCAACATGGTCTTTCAATAGACTAAATATTTTCCAATCATCTAAGTATACTTCTAAGAAATTATGAATGAACTCTTTGAAAGCTATGAAAACCACTATGAAAAATATTGTTGGTGCATTCTTAAATCCAAAAGGAATAACTGTGTACTGGTAACAACCCTATTTAGTCGCAAAAGTGGTATTATGTATGTCTTCCTACACAATCTTGATCTGGTGATATCCTGAGAATATATCTGTGAAAGATTAAGCCTCTTTCCCCCCTACATTTTCCAACACTTCATTTGTAAATGGGGTAGGAAATAGGTCATGTAAACAAGAATCATTCAACTTTATCATATGTACACATGTCTTGATTCCTCTTGTCTTATTTTCCTAAACTACCATTGGACTAGTCCGTTCTAATTCTTCAACAAGTTCTCTAATTCGTGCTTCTAGCATCATGTCTATATCTACTTTTACCTTCTTCTTATACGCCAGGTTCATTCTCTATGGTGTATTTTGTTGATATTATGGTAGCTTCGGGAGGTATGAACCTCCATTGTGACCTTTGACAAGATTAGAATGTTCCGAAAGAAAGAAAAGAAGTGAACAGAACCCTAGAAGAGATGTCGGCTGAGAGAGATAATTAATATAAATTAATTAGTAATCAGAATGAGAAGTCATCCTAAGTAGTCTGCCAGGGTTACTATAAATATAGGGTGCCAGTCTTTCATTTGACACACTTCTTAGAATTGCAGACAGGCACTTGTGCACACTGTAGTCTGGCAGTCTTGTGCACAAGTTCTGGGGAAGGTGATGCCGCCAGTTCTAAAGCCTATTGCTTCTATATTTTGGGTTGGACTCTCTGATTGACTTTGGTTACTTCTTGCTTGGTGCATTAGCCTTTATTGGCTATTGTATTTCTACCAGGATTCTTCTCTTTGTTAAGGTCAAGGTGCTCAGAGGGTGGCCTCGACTTATGGTTGGGTGACAATAGTGATATTGTCTATGGTAAAATGAGCACATTATAACATCTTCTTCACATGTTTGGCATCCGGCTTCAGAAGAAACTTCATTTATCCTATCTCCCCCAAAATCCTTGTCATCTCTAAGAATGTAGCTAGAAACAGATCTTAGTATTCACACAATGATCCAAATGGATCCAAAAAGGACAAAAATTCTAATTTCTTGGATTCAAATGAAACCAATGCCATTGCGTAGTGATCGTCATGCCAATTCCAATGGTACATTCTTTTTAAAAAATGGACTACCTATGGAGAAGTTATCACAATCTGAAGTTTAGGTCAAACACACAAAAAGTCAAAAGTCAAAGTCAATTGGTTAAAGGCCGTACAACTGACATGGTAGATAACATCAGTTTTGTTTTTATTCATATGATATATGATTGATTTTTTATTACAATGATGAGTGTTCCATATATAGGGAACATATGGTGACCATCCATGAAAGGATGTGTCCCTTGAATAATCAATAATTATATTATTGATTATTATTCTAAGAGAATGTCTTCCCGATGTTGTCCAAAAATCAACACTCCCTCTCAATGAGCGAGATATTCTGCATCATTTTAAGCTTGTCTTTGAAGTCTACAAACTTCACCGTAGACTCATGACACTTGTATGTCAGTCTTTGGATATGTCTCTCTCCCACCTGAACTGAGGAGAAACTCCTATTGAAACTCTCCCTCTGAGCCAATTAACTCTCTCTAAGATCAGGCTCACTCTGGATCTGTATGTAATAGCATATAGCATATTGAGTCTTTATTATTTCTTGTCAAATAAACATGACTAGGACAAAGACCACACCAGGATCTTTCACCACAAGTACACACCTGTGAGTGAATGTCATCTTGATGCTAATTGACACATGGAAAGCACTTCAAGAACCTCGAGTCCATATTATTCCTTGTCATGATCAAGGAAGGACTACATCTAGGCCTATTTACCACAAGTGCACCTTTATGATAAATGTATCCTGTCTCCCTTCGTCTGCAGCCCAATCTAGGAGAAGTTTCACCCGATGATGAAAAATCAATAGTTCCTCTTAGCTAGGGAGGTATGTTTCCATAGTAGTACACAACTACTATCCATAGACATGTAGTCTCTGATAGTGGTACACAACCACCATATTAGCAATAGGTTTGTCCCACATGGCACTCCCATGTGAACTTCTAGAGTTTACTCCCTCTAGTAACACTTAGGGTCAACTCCCCATAGTGTGTGATGTCAAGGGTCAACTCCCTTGACATGTCCTCATGTGCTCTCTACATGGGACATTGGGATATAAGCCCAAATGAACTTATCCCTTCTCAAATAAGTGTCCCACTTATCCCTTCTTGAATAAGTCTCCTCATAGATCAACTCAACTCAATTCATAGAGGAGTACAATTTGGAGAATGTTTGTCACACATGGCACTCCCATGTGGACTTCTAGAGGCTACACCCTTTATAAACACTAGGGTAAACTCCCATATTGTGTGATGTCAAGGGTCAACTCCCTTGACATGTCCTCATGTGATCTCCACAAGGGATGTTGGGCTATAATCCCAAACAAACTTATCCCTTATTGGATAAGTCTCCCACTTATTCCTTCTCAGATAAGTGTCATCATAGATCAAATCAACTCAGTCACAGAGGAGTACGATTTGGAGAATGTATCAAGAAGCTGCAAACTTCAACACTCCCTCTCAGCAAGGGAGGAATTCTCTTCCCCGCCAAGTCTGTCACGGAAGTACTTGAACTTCATCCTGGTTTGGTAAGAACATTGACAACCTGCTCATCTATAGGAAGGTATTGAACCAATACTTCCTTCCTCCTCACCATGTATTGAATGTAGTGGTGCTTGATCTCAATGTGGTTCAATTTGTCATGAAACACTAGATTATTTCAGATCTTCACACAAATTTGGTTACCATAATGAATAATGGTGGAATCCATCACATGTTCAGATAAATCTACAAGGATCTTATGAATCCACACTTCTTCACGAACTAACATACTTAACGAAATGTACTCTCCTTCTGACATTCTCAAAGCCACAGAAGTTTGTTTCCTGCTACACTAGGAAACCATGGAAGATCCCAAAGTGAAGCAACACCCGAAGGTGCTCTTTCTGTCCACTCTACTCCCTGCCCAATTAGAGTCAATACATTCCTTCCATATCATATCAATACTGGAAGTATACATCTGACGATGTCAAACTACGCCTCGCAAGTATCTCAACACATGATTCACAACAATCCAGTGTGTCTATCTCAGTTGAATTATAAACTGGCTAAGTGCACTCACTACATAACAAATATTTGGTCTGGTGTTAACTAGATACATCAATTACCCAATCAGTTGTCTGTACAGAGTCAGATCAATTTCATCAGAATTGGAAGAAGACAAACTTAGTTTCTTCAGATTCGTCACCATTGGCGTAGCCATGGGCTTCAAGTTTAGTATTTCAAACTTATTATGTATCTCAACTGTGTACTTCCCCTGACTCAAGAAGATTTCATCAGTTCTCTGCCACACCTCTAGTACCAAGAAGCAGTGCATCATACCAAGTTCCTTCATCTCAAACTTAGAGGCCAATGCATACTTGCATTCAACAATAAGGCTCTCTGTATCTATGAGGAATAAATCATCAACGTAAAGGACCAAAATCACAGACTCACCATTAACAGTCTTTTATTATAGGCTAGGATCGAAAATAATTTTGTTGAAGTCCAAAAATCATCAGGTGTCCATGAATCCTCGCATACCAAGCTTGAGGTGGGTTTTTGAGTCCATACAAGGCCTTCTCCAACCTGCATACATGAGAATCCTTCTCATGTATCACGAAACCAACTGGATTCTCGATGTATACTTCTTCCTCAATCTCTCCATTAAGAAATTTTTTATTTACATCCATCTGATGTACTCTCCAACCCATGGATGTTGCAGGGGAAATAATCATCCAGATAGAAGTGTATTGAGAAACATGAGAAAATGTCTCCTCATAATCTATTCCCTCCATCTGAGAGAATGCTCTAGCAACAAATATTATTTTGCACCTCTCGATGCTCCTGTCAACTATGTGTTTGATCTTGTAGATCCATTTGGAAGTCACTAAATAATTCCCCTCATGTCTCGGTATCCTACACATCATACTTCATGATAGATTGATACTCCTCCATCATGACATCTCTCCATATTGGATGACTAGTTTCCTCCTCATAATAGGAAGGCTCAAAATGAATGATGTGGCTCATATTTGTGGCATAACATGAATGTCTCCAAGGTCTCTTTCTCACTAGGAAGGTACCACAAGGATCTGCATATCCTTCTTCCTCTTGTAGACTCTGATGAGACCATGTAGGTCTCTTCTGACCTACTACAATATTTCCGGGAACATAGACTGGAGCTACATGATCAACAAGATCAATTGGATAAATTTGATCAAACTCCATGTGAGAACCTATAGATCTCTTTAAAGGATGCCTCCTCCTCAAAGTTAACATCTCTGCTCACCTCAATTTGTCTCTGAACAGGGATGTAGATCTGGCATTCCTTCGAAGACTCATTATATCCCACAAATGTACCCTTTCTTTCTGAAGGGTCTACCTTGATACTTTTCTCCTTGGGTACATGAGTGTATATTGGAAACCCCAAATATCCTGAAGTGTCCAACCTCAGGATTCACTTCGGTGAAGACCTCCTCGAGTGTCATGTTCCTCAAAGTCTTATGATGACTTATGTTCTGAACATACATTGCAGTCATGGATGTCTCTACCCACAAAAACATAGGTAAATGTTGATCATGAATCATCACCTTGATTGTCTCTACAATAGATTTTTTCTTCCTCTCTATGACCCCATTCCGTTGAGGGTTGTACGGAATGATGTACTCCCTGTTGATCCCTTCCTAAAAAATATCTAGGACACATCAAGGTTCCCTCATGGAACCAATGTCCCCCAAGAAATATTGAGGTTTCCTCGTGAAAGCAATGTATTGGTTCCTTCATCTAGTAATCCATTGATTACTCTGCAATCAAGTAGTAGCATAATACTACTACGATGTCATCGGTAGCTCAAATCATCCATCACATTCTTTATGACTATGATGCAATCAACCAGTAGCACACAACTACTGCAATGTCGTCCAATAGTACACAACCACTTCCATAGTCTCCATGACCATGTTGTGATGTTTCTCCTCTCCCAATAGTCTTATTCACACCTAGACACCTCGCATGTCGTAGAAAATACTACGACCATAGCCTCATTCACACCTAGCCAACTCACATGGCATGGACAAGGCTAATATTCAAGTCTTATTCACACCTAGCCACCTCAAATGGCTTACAAAATACTTGTACCCAATTGAGAATTACTCCCTTAGTCACCTCACGTGACTAATTAGGGAAACCCTTGTCCAGAGGGGCTAGTCAGCTAGAGGAGAGAAAACACTGCACCTCCCTCTTAATGTTGATAAGAAGATTCAGATAACATGATCATTTGATTATACAATGTTGGAGAGGGGAGGATCGCCATGAGAAACCCTAATCCTTTCGTGGTGTAGATTGCCGCCGACCAAACATAGAACCCCTGCGCGGAGATTCACCAGCACCGATCATGACTATTCGTCCCCCACTGATACATCGGTATGGGTGAAGAAGAGGGGGGGAAACCCCCCTCATACCGCAATGTTGCGGCCAATGATAGATTAGGTACCAGAGAAAAGAGACCCACTTTCGAGCTGCCACCGCAGGTACGAGAGAAACTCCTAGCCAGGGAACAAGGCCTCAGAACACAAATGGAGACAGAAGCTGGAACCTCTCAACCAAATCCACCACGGGGTTGGGAACCAGGCAAATGCATTCCACAAATGGAGAAACCGCCTAGATACCTCATCAGCTCAACTAGGGTTGGAGAGCACACACAATTTATGACAGAGCACGCCCTCATTGGGAAATTTCTGGGACTTTGGCCAACAGAGAGGGACCTCAACAAATGGATCAAGCACTGGTGGAATCCCAAAGGGGATTATGAGGTCCAACTCATTTCCAAATGTTTCTTTACAATCATTCTATACAATCTAGAGGACAAGGATAGCATCTTTGAAAATGGGTCGTACTTCTACAACTCGGCAGGGTTGTTCCTACGCTTCTGGACTGAAAGATTTAGCCCGGACAAAGAACATTTCACCATGGATCCTATATGGATCCGCCTATACTCCTTGCCACAAGAGTTCTGGTTGGAAGAGATCCTAATGGGCATAGGAAATACCCTCGGGCAGTATGTCAAAGCTTCGGAAGCCATAAGACAGTGAAAATATACCTCATACACTCGGATCTGTGTTTACATGAATATCTCCCAAGCACTCCCTGGAGCGGTGACCCTTGAGTACCAGGATGAGGTCTGGCAACAAACCCTGGACTACGAACACATTCCCTTTAGATGCAGGAGATGCCATGAGCACGACCACTTATATCGTGATTGCCCTCTTATCAAACAAGCTACCAGAGAAAACGACACCACATAGAAGGATGGCTTCACCACGGTCGCATCAAAAAGGAGAAACCCACCAAGGAAGGAGATCCCAGACTCCAGACAAAAAGTCACAACCAAAAACTCTCATGAGATTTTGGATCAACTGCCCGAAGATGAGGAAATTTAGGACCCACACAAGGACTCTCAACAGCCGCAAAAAAATTTCCCAAATCCTAACCCTTCTCCAGAAACTTATGAAACCCACACAGAAGAGAGAGGAGAAGGGGATGGGGATACCCCAATGCTGCTGGACGACCGAGATCTAGCAGGGATAGATCTGGAAAAGCTGGAGGAAGCCCTAAATCAAAAGGACCTGCAGACCCTCCCTGAAGAACAATTACACAAAGTACATAAGGTATTTCTCAATTCATTAGCAGGATCCACAACATGCCTGGGCATAGCAACGGACTCGAGATATGGCTCGAAGAGAGTCCTTCGAGAAAACAAAAGAAGAGGATAAAAAACCATGCACCAACTGATCAAGGAAGCAGACAACCTTATGATAAATTTAGGTCATATCCACAAGCTCTTGGAGGGATACCTCCACACAACACCTCCCTCTTAATGATGAAGATCATCACCTGGAACATTAGAGGACTTAATGGTAGATCCAAGAAAAGGATCCTCCGAGACTGCATCATAGCAGAAAAACCAGATATTCTATTGCTACAGGAAACTAAATGCTGAGGAGCAGACGCTGAAACAATGTTTCAGCGCATATGGCGAGAATGCAATTCCATAACAACAGATTCCACAGGTGCCTCAGGTGGCCTTGCTATCTTATGGAACCCATCCAACATCACTATCAGCAAACCCTTTACAACGATAGGCACAATAATGGCTCACTTCGAGGTCATCGGCTCGAATCAGGAAGGAGCCATCACCAATGTCTATGGGCCTCACAACAACCAGGACAAAGACAAATTCATGGAGTATCTTGAACTAATCAAGACCCTGGAAACAACTCAGAACTAGATCTTAGGAGGCGACTTCAACATGATCTTGTCGTTGGAGGAGAAAACTGGAGGTACCAAAAAACTAGAGCAAGACAGTGGTAAGTTTAAAGCTCTCATTGATCATCTAAAATTAGTAGATATAGAAAATAACAATGGTACTTTCACCTGGTCTAATTGCAGATCAGGCAATCAACACATTGCATGCCGACTGGATTGCTTCTTAGTCACTGAAGAAACAATGGAATTAGGCTCCCATCTGGAAAGCCTCATTCTACCAAAAGCAGGCTCAGATCACTGGCCCCTGGCTCTTCATCTAGACATGTGAGAGCTTCCCAAGTATAAGCCTTTTCGCTTCGAGAAATTCTGGCTATCGCATTCGGATTTTCAGCGGCTAGCCAAATCCTGGTGGGAGTAGGTGGAAATAGACCATGGTTCCAGCATGTACAAATTCCACCAACGCCTTAAAAACTTCAAGCAGATTCTAAAACAATGGAACAAAAATTGCTTTGGTAATATACTTCAAAGTATAAGGACCATAGAAAGCAGGCTGGGGGAGATTCAAAAAATATTCATTTTCGGATCCAGAACCACAGAATTAATGAAGGAGGAGGAGCAGCTACAGGAACAACTAGAAGAAAGAAGGAAACAAGAGGAAATCTTATGGAAGCAAAAATCCAGAGTGCAATGGCTCAAAAAAGGGGAGAAGAACAAATTTTTTTTTCATAGAGATATGATTCATAGACGACACGTCAATAGGATCACTCACCTGGAGGACAGTCAGGGAAACATAATCAGGGAATTCTCCAAAATCGAGGAGGAGTTGCTCAAGTAATACCAAGACCTTCTAACGGAACCGAAGAAGGACAGAACGGAAGCCATACGAAGAGTCACCAGACACATACCATCACTAGTAACCCCAGAGCAAAATGCAGCTTTAACTCGGCCCATCACCGAAGAAGAAGTAGATCAAGAAGTAAAAACCATGCCTCCAGGAAAGGCCCCTGGCCCAGATGGATTTACCACGGATGTTTTCCACCACTGCTGGGATCTGGTCAGACAAGAAGTGTGGGAAGTGGTAGAGGAATCAAGAGCTTCAGGCCTAGTCCTACCAGCTCTCAATGCCACCTTTATCACCCTTATTCCTGTTCGACAACACAGGTATTCCAACAGAGGACGAACACCTTCAGTAACCACTCACA
>SNQJ01S0032129.1:108769-132785 GCA_010110895.2 Picea sitchensis
TGAAAATTGTGAGTAGAAAGACCCAAGATCCCTTAATGGTATGATACCTCCCATTACATCATTGTGATGGAGCCTCCCTTTAAGTTCTAGGTTTGGATCGACTATGAAATTGAAGATGCCCTTCGGTGATTCAATAAAAATTCAAGGTTGTGGCCAAGATAATCACTAGAGGTCCCCATAAAATTTCTCGAGATGACTAGGGAAAGAAGCCAAGAGCATGGGAGAGGTTGAAGAGAGTTAGATCAACATGTTCTATAAATTTGAGACATTAGCTGTGAGAGAGGGTTTCAAAGATGGAATATTTTAAGAGAGAAGAAATGCCTTCTCAAAGAGGATTTAAATGCTACCAATAGGAAAGGAAACAAACTCAAGGTACAATTGTAAATTAGGTTACTTGTTGGAGGGCCCGAGTCATATGGTAAGGTTGTACTATATAGTTTGACTCCATACTATGGGTTCTCCAACACTCTGGTAGAGGTTACACATGTGTGTTGCCATCTATAGAAACCCATAATACACTCTTCACGGCCATAATATTAGGAATAATTAAAGAGTTCTGACCCATTTGATCCCATAAATAGAAATCCAAGTGGATTTTGACTTTCATACCCATAATAAAGCATGCTAAGTAATTATGGGCCCAATTTGGGTTTTGAGCCCCCAATTGAATCCATAACTTTAGGAATACACCAAAGTAGCACCCTAATGGGTAAGGTTAACCAAGTATATGACTAAGAGCCAAATAGCAATAGAGACAAGGTGGAAAAGGAACCTAAAAAATCATTAGACATCTCTAAGTGGTAATGCATATAGACTAATGTAGGGGGAGATATACATCATGTGGAACACTTTCCAAGATAGAGTTCTCCCTACATTATCCTATATGTAGGACCACTTAAGGATGTATAATGATTTTGTAAGGTCCTTTACCACCTTGTCTCTCTTTCCTGAGGGGACAATACTCAACAAACTCCTACAATCATGCATGTAGGCCATCCTAGGTCTCCTTTAAATGTGTATGCATGGATATTCAAGGTAGCCATGCCCATAAATCATGAGAAAAAACCTTCCAAAGTGGGTGGCCCCTCCAAATCATTTTCAAAAGGCCAAGTATGAAGTCCACATGGTGTAATAATCCTCCATAAAACATGCCAATCACTTCCTTAAGTTACAATGGAGACAAATATGTCCACTCATCCCAAAAACAAACCCTAATGAAATATCCAATATGGATGTCCCCTCAAATTGGATGAAACACACATCAAAATGTGAAAACAAGGTGAGAGATATAAAATATAAGATGTGGCATGGCATGAGAGGTCCAATGCATTAAGAAATAACTCAATACATTTTTAACCAATTCCTTGGGGACCATGAATTTCCTCGAGATATGTGAATATGCATTAGGAAATCTGAATTTCCTTGGTAACTATGAAGATACCACATGATTTGATCCATCAACATGGCATCAAAACCTCTATCTCATCATGATACATGAAACCAAGTAAGTGCCCCAATTTTCCAAGGATCTTAGTGATGAAAATCATTAGGTAAGTGAAGAAATTCACTTGTATTATCCCTATGAAAAATAAGGGGTAACACATCGATCAAATTCTAGTCCCAAATTTGGTCCTATAAATTAGTGTTCCTATTGACCATAACTCCATCAGAGTTTCATATGACCAAATAAACTATGGAAAACAAAGTTATTTTCAATTATAGTTCATGATTAGTTCATACTTCCTTGGTATCCTACCCAACAAGAACTCTAACCAATGGTTATCAATAAATGTTCTTGTGGGATACATTACTAAAATAAACTATGTCTGATAGGAACTTTGACTAGGGGAGTGTTATGACAAATAAACTATGAGCCTCGTATTCCTTCATTAGGCAAAGTTCAACAACAATAAATGATAGGAACTCCAACCAACAAGAAATTTGATGAAGGAACTTTGACTGGAGAGAGGTATAACCACAAGAACTATGGCCAATCCTATCAATCAAAGTTCGTATTAGTTATATTTCCCATCCTATCAATCATAGTTCTAAGGAGATTTCCTACCCAAGAAATTTGACTATGATGAAATTATGATCCAAAAGGTATTTCACCCAAGAACATTGACTATGAGGTTATTATGACATATGAACTATGTTCCTCTTTCTCATTAGATGATTAAATTTTAGGAACCATAACTGATATGAGCTATAAATCTTGAAGGAACTCAACGACTCCAATGAAAGAAAATTTGAACAATAGGAACTCTGACTGTGAAGAACCATTACCAACAAAAAATATGACTAACAAGAACTATGGCCAACTATGATCCTATTGTTATTCATTAGTCAAATTTCTAGTCCCAAATTTGCTCCTATCAGTTAGATTTCTTATCAGTCATATTTCTAGGAACTTTCATATAACGAAAGAAAATTTGGCAAACAAACTTATTGGTGATTAGAGTTCATAGTCCCTTCATAGTTTCTCAATCTACTAACCAATAGGAATTTTGACCAATGTTTTTTGATCAAAATTCCTACAAGAACCATTACTAATAGGAAATATGACTGAGAGGAACTTTGATCAAGTTCTTCTTCCAACTCCTTCATGTATATTTTTCGATGGTCATAATTCTAGGGAATTTTTCTAACCAGAAATACTGACAAAGTAATTACCATGACCAATGAACTATGATCCTCTTATTCCTACATTGGTCAAAGATAAATAAATTGACTAATAGGAAATCTAAGAAACAAAATAAATCTAAATAAAGGATCAAGAAGTTGAGAAACGTTACTATTAGTTGGATTTCCCATCCTGTCAATCATAGTTCTAAGGAACTTTCTTGTAGAAGAAATTTGACTATGAGAAAACTATGACCAATAAGGGACTTGAACTAGGAACTTTGACCAAGAAAATATCATGATTTCTAAACTATGATCCCCTTCATCCCTTTTCTATTAAATTTTAGAAAATTTGACCAATAAGAACTTTGACCAATGAAGGAACTCTGAATAAAGAAACATGAACTCAATAAAATTTCCCACTAGTTAGATTTCCCACCCTATTAGTCATCACTCTAAGGAACTTTCACAACTAGGAAATTTGACTATGATAGATATATGAACAACAAGGGACTTGAACCAAGAACCTATTGATCCACGTTTGTTTATCAACATTAGTACATACACGCCCATTGTTAGTATTTCCCCCATTTTTTCTTTACTCCCTGAATTTTCTTTAATTAATATTTTTTTCCCTTTCAAATGCAAGTTTCATATTAGGCTACTCTCAAAATCCCAGGTATACAAACCCAAAATACTTTGTATCTATACTTATTCATATTTTTCCTTTTGTAATCCCAAAACTTGGTCATTTTTCAAGCGATGCAGAAGTCCATGTAGCCATCTAGAATAAGGGAAATGCTAACTTCCTAGACATCGCATCCTCTCGTCATTCCACATTACGTTGTGTTGTTGGAAGTATTCATTCGTGGATATTTCTCGATGATTCCTTTCTTGATTTTGGCACGCGTCTTCTTGATTTCAAACAAAACTGAAAAAACCTGAACTGATGTGCATTTGGTAGACTTTAGGATTGACAAGCAATATCAAAACTTGATATGAAACACACTTCTTTTCATTCTTCATGCTTTATATTAGGTGGGTGCAACACTAAAATGGATGTGCACAAATTTGATTGTGTGTGCTCGCGATATTAACCCAAAACATTGGGTTCCAACACATTCTAATCCCAATGTCTATACCAAGAAAGTAGGAATATATCTCATATTCCTTGTTCATTATGTTGATGATCTTATCCTCAATGGTAGTGACCCTAAAATTTTAAACCATGTGAAATCCATCCTTAAGAAAAAAATTGAAATAACTGACTTAGGTTATTTTCACTATTTCATTCACCTCCAAGTTTTGCAAACCAAGGAAGGAAATTGTATTTCCTAGTCTAAGTATGCTTGTGACATTCCTTTTTGCTTTCACATGGAAGATTCAAAAACAATTCCTTCTCCCTTCCAATATGGAGTCACACTTTCTTCCACCTGTACTTCTCCCAAAGTGATGCTACTTTCTACCATTATTTAGGGGTAGCCTCTTACAATTGACTCATACAATATACATGTCCTGATATTAACTGTGTTATTATTATTGTTGTCCAATATATGCAAACACCTCATGAAATCCATTGGAAAGAAACTAAAATAATAATTCGGTATGTTTGGGGTACAATTCAGTTTGCGATACATTACCATTCAGGGGGGGCTCCTTTATTGGTTGGTTTCATTGATTTAGATTGGGCTAGCAACATGATGATAAAAAGTCTATTGTCAGTTATTTTTCATCCTTGGTTCAATACTTGTCACTTGGACCTATAATAAAAAATAGCCTATTGATCTTTCTTCAAGAGAAGCAGAGTACCAAGCAGCATTTAATGCAAGTCAAGAATCCTTGTGCCTTTGACAGATCCTTTCAGAGTTTGGGTTCCAACAACAACATCTGGCCACCCTCTGGCACGACAATAAAAGTTCTATGACACTCACCAAAGATACAACTCAACACCAATGTAGAAAAAACATTGATATTGACATGCACTTCATAAGAAAACTCATTCACGATCGAGTTATTGAAGTGCTCTTTTTCCCTACAAAATATCAAGTTGCATACATTTTCACAAAGTCTCTTACAGAAGCAATTTTTTCCAAAATTTAATATATATTAGGAGTTCTGGAAGATATCATGAAGGTGGGATAGGCTCTAATGCCTCCTTCCTCTCCTATTGTGTCACCTTTATAAATCCTTCAATCCTATCCGAAGTTGTTCTTAAAGGGGAGTGTTACGATATTTAGACACTCAAGAGTTAGTTAAGATCAACTGGGTGTATTGTGTTGTTAGGTAGAAGTTGTTTCTTAGTGTGTTTCTTTAGTATGCATTAGTATGCATTTGTAGTTAGGTAATCAAATGGTTCATGTTTTGCTCGATCATAATGACTACATTGATTCATGGATTAAAACCCAATTGGTCCATTATCTCTATTTAAAAATCATGGAGGGTCATTTGCCAATTATGATTGTGATAAACTCTCTTGTAAATCCATCTGTAATATTTTATTTTTCATTAATAAATTTATCCAAGTGGTCACATTCATTGGGTTCAAGGATGTTTCCCCATACTGGTTTTACTACATAAAAACATTGATGTTTTGATCTTTGATCTAGTTGTGTGAGTGGTTATAGAATATATTCATCCTCTATTGGAATACATGTGTTTTCAAACATCTGTTTGTCTCCATTTCTCTTGATCCTCGTGCCAAAAAGGGCCCAACATGGATATATGAACTCCATTTCACCCTTTTTCATTTCTTTTTTTTCCACACCAAGTCATAGGAGAGTAAAGAAATGGAGAACCTTGATCGTCGAGCTAACTCCATGACCATAGAACCTTTGTTCCCAATGTGTCAATGCTCCATTTATGGTAAGTTTACCTAACCCCTCCTTTTTCATGTGCTTCCTATTTTTATTTTTTTTTGTTTGTGTGTGTGGATATATATATATATATATTTTTTGTTTGTAGGTGTGGATATATATATATATATATAGAGAGAGAGAGAGAGAGAGAGAGAGAGAGAGAGAGAGAGAGAGAGAGAGAGAGAGAGAGAGAGAGAGAGAGAGAGAGAGAAGCACACACACACACAAAGGGTTAACTGAAACCCATTTTTATGATCCTCACACCCATTGCTTCTCCTTCCCCCCCTGTCCAAAACCATCAAAACCTACACACTTAAATGAATAGGGTTTCCTTTCTTGAGTAGAATCCTCTCTTTTTTTCTTTTTCAGGACATATTTTCCTCCTATTTTTTGCTCCACCAAGATGCCTCATGTTTTCTTCTCCTTGACCTTGCCTTAACTCATGTCCCTACTTGAAGGTTTCTTTTCCATTTTGCATCGATGCTTGGGGGTAGAATTCTATCTCAAAATTTTCTATCTTCCCCTCAAAATGTGAGAGCCCTGAGGCTTGTTCCTTTTGTTTCGTGCTAATTTCCCCTCCATCTCCCCATAAAAATATTTATTTCATCCTCGTCGACATAAATGTTTGGTTGGTTTTTAGTTTTGAAGTGAATAGAAGGGAAAATCATTTGTATGTGGTTTATGTTGTTGTTAAATGTTTCATCGATGAAGATCATAATCGCCTCACTGATATAGTCTTGCGTAAGGGAGGAGAGAATATTCTCATCAATACAGGCCTAAATTGACAAATAAATCCCCTCCTCACTAATATTCCAAAAGGTCACAAATAAGTTCCTAGAATTAAACCCAAGCTCTCTCTCTCTTCTCAATTCTTTCTTGTGTAGAGTCAATAAATGTTAGATATATTGTTTAACACTCTCTCCTTAATACTAATGGTAAATGTTTGTTTTCTATACTAGTTTGATTTCTTTTTGGAGATTCAACCATGACTCTGCCTCGAAAAGGATCACAAAGTGCAGACCAAGCTCTTGTTGAAGAGGCCTCTGCAAGAAGGACTGTAGAAGAAGAAGACATCGATACCCTGGGATATGTACCAAAGGTATCTTGTATTGTGTATCTTCTATGTTTTGTTTCTGCATTTGTTTTATTTTATTGCTCTGCGGTCCTATTTTTCTAACACACAGATGGGATGGGCTTGGAAACATAGTGATCCTCCAATCCACTACTACAAATTAGTATGGGAGCATAGATATTGTTTCAAGTACCAGAATATACAAGACAAATTCTTAATCCCACTATATCATCTCATATTTGGCTCACTAGCACCTTGCACGACAGATAAGGCACATGTCATAGTTAAAAGTATAGGGGATTGTTATCTCTTGGAACATGGCACCTACACCATGATATATGGAGCTACCAAACATCGACACTTGCTTCCAAATTTTTTCTTAGACAGACTAGTGCTACACGATATTTCATACTAGATGGTCATACACATGGTATGTGCAACATTGTATAGAGACAAAAAATCCATCTAGCCTCCTCTACTACTCTGGGTTGCATCATACTCATTTAAAGACACCAAGGAAGCACAAGAAGAATTTAATACAATAACATCTTTCCTCTTTGGTGAAGAAAACTTATGGAGGCATGATCCTTTGGTTGTCATCATCACCCACTGTAGTAACTACAAGTACAGATGAGATTACACAATCGCCATCTAGGAAGAGGAATAAATTAACTATCGATCTAAAAAATATCAAGATGTAATTTTCAAAAGGAGAGGCAACCCACTGGGAAGAATAAAAGATGAGAAACGAGTTTGAAATGATCAAAATAAAATCTAAGAAGAAGATGAAGCAACAACAACAACAAAATCATTTGAGGCAACAATAGTTGAAGAAGAAAATAAAAGAAAAGCAACATTAGCGAATCAGAAGAAAATAAGAAGAGAAAAGACAAGGAAGTTGAGAAACAACAAAAAAAAGCAATAGAAGAAGCAACAGTGGCCAAAGTTCCCACTAAACAATAAAGGGAAAATGATAAACATAGAAAAAAGTGAGAATAAGAGGCCGAATGAAAGAAGCAAGAAGAAGCAGCATGATTTGAAGAAGAAAAAAAGCAACAACAATAATAGTCGAAGCAGTAACAATAGAGGAACAAAGGAAAACAGAGTAAGAATAAAGGAATAACAACATAGATCTCATGGATAGAGATATGTGAGGATAATCAACTTATATCTCACTGATAGGGGGGAATTTTCCATTAGGTGAGTTAGGATTAAGAGAATTTACAAGATCGAAGGATTGGAAGGTGGCCAAATTAAATACATTCAAGTTCGACAATGAATGTAGTAAAACAAATTTGGAGAAAACCATAAAGCTACCAGTGTTTGGAAAGGCTTCCTTATCAGCAAAAACCCAGAGCAATTTAATAGATTTCCAAGATTATCCTCTTTCTATCACTTCAGCTTGTGTCACCTTCACACTAGCTTCATAGAAAATTCTAAGATATTTGGTGTCTAAAAACGAAGAAAAATATTAAAGAATAAAAGCACTAGAAGAGGAATTCCAACGCAATAAAAGTGTCAGGGAAATAAACAAATAATATAGGGTATGTGCTGAGAGAGTTAGGATAGAATTCCACAAGGTAGAAACAAATATGTACACAAATCTATAGTTTTTCTAGTAGATAGTCTCCCTAATTACGGTACAACACAATAGAGACAAAACCAAGAACACAGAGTTGACTGCAACCAAAGAAGGTCTGAATGACTGCAAAAAGATAAGGTCTGAATGTATACATTTTGTATACATTGTAACTTATGCAAATAAATATAAAAAGGAAGATGAAATGACATGTAATTGTTTTTTGCAGAAATCAAGAAACCTTAATATGTAGTTACTTAGGAACTATAAAGGGCGGAAGAGACCCACTTTGGAAGGGTTCTTGAACCTTGTAATTTTGGAAAACCACTTTTCTGAGAATAATATTGAGAAACCCTTGGGGCCAATTTGATTAAGAGGGATATAAAAAAATTTATATAGTTATTTGGTTTGGACTACTTCTAGTGAATTCTAAGCTATCTCGAAGCATTGTAAGGATTTCATTATACAGATAGACTTCTCTTTTGTGAACATAAATTTTGTGCATA
Source organism: Picea sitchensis (assembly GCA_010110895.2). Taxonomy (NCBI): domain Eukaryota; kingdom Viridiplantae; phylum Streptophyta; class Pinopsida; order Pinales; family Pinaceae; genus Picea; species Picea sitchensis. The sequence continues at coordinate 117,404 of SNQJ01S0032129.1, forward strand.
TTGTGTCTTTCTCTTTTAATAATTGTTATAAGAATATGAATGGGTTGATGTGTATTAATGTATAGCTGAGACTAATCTAGATGTTCTTTTATACATGTATGTTCTTAATCTTTGATTCTTTTTCACGACCATCTAAGTGAAAATTTGTTGTAGATATTGTTAACATCTTGATATGTTAATTTGGTTATATTTAGTTTCTCCTACCTAGGATAGTGCATAATAGGTTTCCTTTCTGCATTTATTTTAGTCTTCATATGCATACTCTTGTATCAAACCATTCATTCACCCCCATCTAATTAATGGTAGCTAGGATAGAACTATGCAGAATTAACATCAGAGGGGTTGTGAGAACAATGGAACCTGTCATCTGGAGAGCCACTATGAAGTATGCCATCGTTGGTCTTGAGCACGTAGGGTTTTGCGCAAGTCGGGCACCTCTTCTTGGTTGGTGCGTTCAAAAAGACATCGAACAACATGTCGATGCGGCTGTTGATGAGGGTGTGTCGATGGAGTTGCTCCGTCATATAATATATGATATCAAAAATAATCTCCAACTGCTTTGGGATGAAGAGGTTGGGTGGATTCTAGTCGCAATCCTCAACTGGGTTCAGCGGTGGGGAATTATTCCTGAACAATGCAAGTGGCGTCATCCATGGTCGTCGTTGTTCCTATAACAACAACACTGGTGTTGGGGCGAATATGGGCATCCAAGACTGTGTAAAGGAGGGACTCCAGTGGAACCTGAACATATTCAATGTTAAAAGGTATCACATGCATTATTTTGATAGCATAATCCTTGAACTTAATGTAAATAATTTCACTCCAAAAGAGAGTTGAGAATAGAGATAAAAAAAATATGTTTAAATTAATCTTTATTTAGTTTTATTTTGAATTTTTTTATATTATTTTATTTTTTTGTAAATAAAAAAGGGTAATTCTTTATTAATAGGTTGTTACTTTACAAAACTGATATATGTCATTGGCATGCCACCTATTTCTCTAAACTAGTGGAAATTGAAACAGGTGGTCGCCTATTATGCTTTCGGCCAAAAAGGGGCAGTTGCCAATTGCCCTGCTAATTTGTTGGAAACCAGAGCAGGTGGCGGATGGTAGTATTGACAAAATTGTCTGGGTAAACTAGACATACTAGGAAACTCTGAAAATTAAAACTAGGAAAAAATTGAATGGAGTACTAGACCAGGTTGACAAGAAAAAAACTCCACCACCATGTCACTTATGCTCAGAGAACTATGTAGAATTAAACATTAGAGGGGTTGTGAGAACAATGGAACTCACTACCCAGAGAGCCACCATGAAGGATGCCATCATTGTACTTGAGCATGTAGGGTTGCGCGCAGGTCGAGCACCTATGCTTGGCTAGTGCGTTCGAAAAGGCATCGAACAACATGTTGATGTGGTTGTTGATGAAGGTGTGTCAATGGAGTTTCTCTGTCATATAACCTATGATATCAAAAATAAGCTCCACCTACTCTAGGTTGAAGAGGTTGGGTGGAGTCTAGTCACAATCCTCAATTGGGTACAACGGTGGAGGCTCAATGGTGGGGAATTCCTCCTAAATAATGGAAGTGGCACCATCCATGGCCGTCATTGTTCCTGTAACATCAACACTGGTACTGGGGCGAATATGGGCATCTGGGACCATGTTGAGGGACTCCGATGGAACTTGAATTAGTTCCTTTGGGAATTCCTCCGCCAAAAAGGCCATTGGAGGCATATGTGGTCACACAATTCGCTGAGTCCGGGAAATGGACAGAGCCCTCTCCAAATTGTGTAGGCATCTTTGTCTTTCCACACGACTGTACCAGGAAGAACATTGCCTTGACTTTCCTCTCTCTCTCTCTCTCTCTCTCTCGGCATGGTGGAGCCTAGAGGTCGAAGAAAACAATGTATGAGGCTAGAGAGAATCAACTATCGACTGGACCCAAACCAAATTCCTCGAGTAGATCAAGGAGACAGAGCATTGAGGCGAAATGATGAATGCCATGGCCAAGCTCGATAGTTAACCGAGGGGCGAATATGACCGCCTGTCTACGCCACCCTCTTGCAATTAATCATTGAGGCCTCCATTAACGTGGCGTGGGGGAGCTGTCCTCCCTTCCTCTACAATCTTTTATGGTTGTCCTCCATCCAAGAATAGACATTGGGGTGGCGACCGACCATATTTATGGCAAGTTTCATGTGGGGGCTGTGTGGCCTCCCTTGAGTTATGTGTCACCCCATTCAGGATAATTATTTTATATTATTAATTTAAAGAATTTTTTTTCATCTTAATACAAAATATAAAATATTGATAATGAATTTAACACCTATACCTATTTTACATATAAATAATTATTAATTAATTAATTACATGTAAATAGTTAATAATTAATTAAAAACAAAAATCAAATAACATGTTAATAGTTAATTAAAAACAAAAATCAAATAACATGTTCATAATTAATTAAAAACAAAAATCAAATAACATGTAAACAAAATGTAAGGGCTATATAATCACATTATTTTATGTCGGCCAATAAACTCTATATCCCATTGATGGATTACGAACATATATAATATGTGTGAAACCAAAACCAAAACCATACAAACAACGTATCTTGTAGCAAGAAGAAGTATGATATTTCATTTATGATAATTTAGAGTACTATACTCTTTATTATCGGTTGCATTTTTAAATTACTTTCAAGTTTAGGACTCTAGCAATCGATACATCATTGAATTTCAAGTACTTTTCCTTTGATTACATATATTTTTGAGTTTCTCAAAGTTGTACATAGGAAAAGTGAAATGTTTATTTTTTGTACATAGGAGGAGTGAAATGTTTATTTTTTTATGATATTTTAATTGTTTTATTAAAACATACTATTGGCTAATAAGTTGTAAGCTTATTGCCCAACACTTTTATGAATGTTTAGATAGCCTAAGTTTAAGTCTATAATATTTTCATTGACTCTCTTTTTGAGGTTTGAGGTCCTTAAATAGGACATGACACAATGCATCTTTCCAAATTTGTATAACCTAAGTTTGTTGAAGGATGACTGACACAATATTTTCATTGACTCTCTTTTAGAGGTCCTTAAATAGGATGTGACACAATGCATCTTTCCCAATTTGTATAACCTAAGTTTATTGAAGGATACTAACACAATGCATCTTGCCAATTTTGTATAACCTAATTTTTGTAGTTTTTCCAAACCTAAGTTTGTTGAAGGATGACGGAAATGGCTAAGTCAGAAAACATAAAATAAAAGGGTAAGTCACATGATCAATGCACTCCACCACCAAATAGACCTGAAGGCTGAAAGGGTAAGTCAGACAATCAAGAAGGGCAAGTCATTGAATGTCCATTGTCACCCCATCATCAATTATAATTATGGGGTGTTTTTCTTCTACTTATATGTTTGAGAGATTCATCACTGGTTTATTGGGTTTATTGGCTTCACATGTTCATTGTTTGCTTGAACTTTGCAAAGTTGAAATGTTGCAAGTGCGTTATTCATCATTTTATTAGTAAGATTGAGTGTCATTCTTATTTACTGTTTGTTTTTCGCAAGTAAGGAATTATCAGTAAACACTTTGAGAAATAGTAAATACTTTGACAAATTTGTTCTTTGCACCACAGAAAAAAAATGAAATTTTGTTTGATTAACTAGAAACTAGTATCACTTTTGTGGTAATCACTTAGAGAAACTATTCATAGGGTATGTCCAACTACTAATAAAACCCATACCATCACTAGATGTATACTCTATCATTGGAAGTTAGGAATCTAGTTTCTATGGGGCAAAGGGCTGATTGTACCCTCCCAATAGTTTAATCCTGATAGATTTGTAAAGCAAGTTAAGAATTTGGTTTCTATGCACAAATATGTAATGAAAAAAATAAAATCCATATATATATATATATATATAGTTTTCATGCATTCATCATTGGATAAAATTCTGATTATGTTCCTCATGCCTAAGTTGGATAGAAATAATGAAAGAAGTCTAAATATGCAAGCATGTATTTCCATTTGGAAAGCGACAAAGGAAAGGAGTGTGAGGAATTTAGCATTATCAAGCTTATTCTTTCATATAAGACAGATAAAGAATGAGATAGACCTACCATAGGGGACCAAACCCATCCAACTCATTCTAACAAAAAACAAGTGTTTGGACCAAACAGAGAGACACGCCCAAACAAACACACTGGGTGTCAGTCCCATTGTTCTATCCCTGAAGTGTTATGTTCAATCCCACTATATGAAATGGTCTCATTCATATATGCAACACATAGACTCGTTCAAAACACAATGTGCATGAACTTGTTCATATAATCAAATAAGTAATAAATTCATGCTCGTAGTTTCCAGTGTTGTCTGGGAAAAATCGCTTGTTATCTATGTTGGTGAATAAGCCTCAATTTATATCCGATAATGAATAGGATTGACATCTGGATATGCATTCTTTGATGTATCTGTAAGGTTCTCTTGCAAGGGAAGAAATATAAGTGTCTCTTGTCTAGATCCTAGGTCCTGGTCTTATTCCCACTCATACATTTATACCAACGCTCTCCATTATTGTGTTGCAGTAGCCTGAGAATCGCATGCTAGTCTAAATGCATTTGAGATATTGGAATTTCATGTTCATGCCATCATAGACCTAAGACTACATTCCTACTCATCAAATTAGAAATACAATGGGATACAAAGCGAACGCCTTTGTAGTGAAGGTGAAACACGTTGCACAAAATTGATGAGATGCTTCTTACCTAGAACTAATCACCTCCAAAATTCCAATCATGGAGCTGATGCACCGTTCGTAGGAATAAACCCACTGAAAGTAAACTTTTCTTACCCAAGATATACCCTCAATGCAACTTCAAGTCCATCAAATCAAACTAGTTCTAACATTGGTGTATATCTAAATGGGTCTAGAAAAGGAACTGCTCTCGGCTCAGGAACTACTACCTGAAAATTTTGTGTATGGATCTGGCGCTGAAAATTATGTGTATGAGTATGGAGCTAGAGTTCCATGGACGTGGCTTAAGGCACACTAACTAGGTGGCAAAGTCATATCATGCAGCAGACAATTGCCAAATGAATTGTCTTTGATATATTTAATTGTCATTAACATATAGTTAGTCCTTTAGAATTGATGATATTCTTTTTATTTAAATAAAAAGACATTTGTTTCATTGAGTTATTGGGAAGAGTGAGTGTGTTGGTGGCATTTAAAGACTATCAACATTTTAAGTATTGAAGTGTGAAATAATATATAAGTTAATGGAATATGGTTGACATATGGCATGCAGTTCAACATTTCATGGAAGATGGAATGGAAGATGGCACATAGTTCAACAGTTCATGGTAGATGGCACATAGTTCAATAGTTCATGGACATGTAGCCACTAATGTTAAAGAGTTCCCAGGAAGGTGTTCACTGCCAACTAATGTTATAATGTTAAAACATGCATTGCATTTGGGAGTTCTTCCTTCGGTCGCATACCTCAATGAAAGGAGTGTAATTACCAGATGGTAGACACTTCATTCAGAATGACCCCGCCTCCCAGAATAAAGATGTTTTCATTTAGGATGTGATCCAACAACTTGATGCAACGAAACACTCTGGTCGAGTTATTACTGAATAAATATTTTTCTTGGCCATAGATTAATTTAATCGGTAATCGGCTTTTTGTTTCAGTGTTGATTTTTTTCTTCTAGGAAAATATCTCTAGGAGGTATTTTCATGACAATCTTAGAGTTAACTAGTAAAAAATTAGCAGGTACATCATTGTGTAGAGACAAACCAATCGACGCCATGTTGGTAAGGAACATACTTACACCTCTGAAATGTCTCTACAACTTTGGGTTGTTAATCAAATCTGGTATATGTGTAATCTATAGGAATTTGTTTATTTATTTATTTATTGTATTTAGAATTTATAGGAATTTGTTTATTTATTTATTTATTGTATGTAGAATTTATAGGAATTTGTTTATTTATTTATTTATTGTATTTAAAATCTTTTAAATTATGATGACTACTTTGAATTCCAGCCTCTCCCTGCAGGACATGACATCAACAAAACATATTTCTTTCCATCTGGCTCTTGCCTCCCTTCAGGACATGACATCTGCAAAGCATAGCGCTTTGTAAAATATGTATAATCTTGTGTCTGGATGTAAATTAATTGCATTTTAATTTATATTTAGGTTCACGTTTTTCCTCTTGCTATAAATCTTTATATTTCCATTAGAGTTTTCTCTTTTTTCTCTTGCTATAGAATTTACTTAAGGGCTAATACTGAGATTACTATAACTTTTTCTCTTGCCATGGAATTTTCATAAGTTCTAATATGGTGAGAACTTGAAAGTGGGTTCGATCTCTGGTTAGGATAATAACCATTCAAATATATTTTATTTCAAGTGAGAATTTATTATAAATTCATAAAAATAAATAGTTTTTTATATGACAAAATTTTCAGCGTTCAACATTTTTCAACAATTCAGAATTTCACATTTATCTTAAACTCAGTAAATCCATGTGAACTTTACCCTACATTTAACCTAATTTTATATTCCAATATATTGCAAATTTGCAAGTCTTCTTATCAAGTTCCTGGACATATTCAGATACAAATACTAGGGTAAAAACTAATTAAAGTGTATCATTTTCTAGGAGTGGATTCTCGCACAATTTCAACATAATTTATGATTTGGTTTAGCAATTTCATATAGATTTAGGTTTGTTCATAGTTCCTGCCTTTAGTATTAGAGGGGTTTGAGTTATTTCAACCAAAATCAAACCTATATATATATATATATATATATATATATATATATATATATATATATATATATATATATATATATACTACTACTCTCTATATATATATATGTATAGTTATTATTATTTCCCTGGCAGCTCATGGGGTTTATATATATATATATATATATATATATGGGGTTTATATATATATATATATATATATATATATTATGTCAACAACGCTCATGGGGTTTAAATAAATATAAGTAATCAAATGGTACTAGACCAGTTACTACAACTTGACAGCTTATATTATTAAAATTGTTGATTGTGAAATTTGTTATAAGCTACAATTTTAATGAGAATTAAATGAATTTGTTATTTAACAAGTAGAGTTGCGGAGCAACAAGTCCCTGCCAAAATCACTTTCTTCTATGTTCATGAGAATTGTTTGCAAGTTATTGTGGGATCTTTAGGCTCTCACAGCAGGAACATAGTCAGATCTTTGGGAATAATGCATGGCTTCTTTCTTGGATTTCTTGAGAAGAAAGAACACATAACATTTACTAGCAGATTGGTTGCATTGAGCAACAATGGTTATGGAACCATAATTCAAATGCCTTCACTGCATCCTAGCTTGTTTTCTATTATGATGCCATGGATTTCTACTTTATATATGAAGGAGCGAATGTCGAGTTTTGCTAGAACTGCTCATATATTTGCCTTGGTTAGGGATAAGGGCTCAGGAACCATGAGCCTCCCTAGGAATCTCACTTATAGTTTAGACCCATATGATGAAAATAATCTGAATAAAGGCATAGAGAAGGTGTTACATACCTCGGTGGAAGGAAAAGGGTGAAGCGACTCAAACTCACTCAAGACTAAGGTTTCAAAGACAACAATGTGAGACTCACTCTTATTCGTTCCCGCGACTGAGCAGTGGGTCTTATGAGGATTCGTTTTTCCTCTCCCTAGCTACGGGCCTATGGGGGGTTCATCCCCGCGACTTGGAGGCAAGCCCATTCTATAGTGGGGGCATGTCGTGAGAGCCTTTACCAAGGCTAATCCTGACGTTTTTCTCATGATCCGTAATGGGTCTGCCGTTTTGGTCCATGTGAATTCCAATGGCAAGCACCAGGTATTTTCGTTAAGAATTTTCTGGAAATCTATATGTTTTATATGGGATTTTTGGTGCTTTGATTTTCTGAGTTTGCTAATTTTTATTTACCTCATGTAGCAATGGGTCAAAAATGACACGTACAACACCAAAGTGAAGGACGAGGCTAGTTGTCCTTCGTTTTCTCTAGTAAATAAGGCAACTGGTCAGGTCCTGAATCATGGACTTGGAGAAACCTAACCTGTAAGAAATCTTATTTTTTTTGTTATTCGTCTTTGAGATTAAAACAAAATGCAAATTTTCGTAAAAATGATGGAAAATTTTGATCGATTCAACGAATTCCAAGCTGCTACTCAATAAGAAGCCTGATTTCAATAGTGAAATAGAATGGGTATGAAATCAAGGAATTCATACCTCAAAGTGAAATAGAATGGGTATGAAATCAAGGAATTCATACCTCAAAGAACATTCACCAACAACATGTGCAGTTCCCTGGGGTGTGGGAATGTCACCAACAACATGTGCACCTATGGTGTGGTTTTTGTCTAAGAAGCCCACACTAAGCTAGTTATTATTAATGTTTATATGTGAGTTATTATAGGGAAACCCAACAAGTTAACATAAGGTGGAGCACACAGAGGGTACTTTGAAGTGACAACAACTACTCAGAAATGACAATGAACATGTTTGCACACGGTGTAGGTGGAAGATCGTGAGTGAACAAAATATTCGTTCGGGAATATTCATCCAGAAATGGAATATACATGTGTTTCTAAACATTTAATGTTTAGAAATAATGCTAACATGAAAGTTAGCATTAATCGAGCTTGCAAGCTATACTCTAAATAATATCTATGTTCCCTAAGTTTAGGACTATTTTCTTCATCCCTTGCCTCAAGAAAAGACCAAATAAAAGGGGAAACAAAAAACTTAGATTAAAGTATAGTATAAATCTTATGATTTTCGAAAAAAATTGTTTAAAACAATCAATATACGTTGATTTTCATGCCAAATTAATAAAAAAATAGAAAATCGATTACTATTAGTTCCTACCGCCCTAAGGACAGGGACTAATAACTACTATATTGTATAAACACTAGGCTTAAGGAATTTCCGATTCCATTAAAGCATAATCCCAAGAGTGATCAATATAAATAGAATAGACTCATTCCAACTCAACTGAATCAGATAAATCAACTTTTGCCTTTCATGCATTGGTTATGCAATCGCGGGATATTTCATTGGGTAGATTTCCTCACATCCAACTTGGGAAAGGGAGACCGAGACGCTGGAGTAAGCTTCCAAATTCTAAGTGCTTCATATTTTTGCAAGCGTCTCCAAAGTTCTTCGTGCTTCATATTTGGGTAAGCATCCAATTCACTAAGGCTAGAGTTCTTTTTCCATGAAATAATAGAATGACATCCTTGTCCATCCTTGTCCTTGTGTATTTATTTTGAATAAAGATATCTTCTCATCCATATTTTTCAAACATTGAAAACGATGGAAGATAAATTAAAGCGTAATCCTTATTTTATCTTACTATTATATTTTATTTATTATTTATAAGGATTACCCTCTGTTTATATCAACCTTTTTTTTATAAGATTTATAATTCAAATAATTTTATTAAATTGTTTATTTGGAAATGAAAATGAAATTTATGATTTAAGTTTTTTATTAACTGACTTTGGTTTAATTATAAATGTTTTGAAAAAATACATTAAACATCTAAGTTCTGCATTGCATGAAAAAGTTTTTTTTTCATTTTATAATTTCTTTTTACAAAAATTCTATTTAATTTAGAAGAAATCCAAAAAATTCTGATTAGTTTAGAAACTACTAATTTTATGTATTATTTTTACAAACATCTATAAATTCTAAATAATTTAGAAGCCATATCTATTAGTTTGAAGCCAAGCCATCTCTATGTCATTTATCTTAAATGATTAACAAGAAGGATTTTTTATATATCGGAAACCAAGACATAGACATAGACATAGACCTTAAACCTTATTAAAATACCTGTCTTTCGTGAATAAATCCATTAGTTGTTGTATAATATTGGAAAATGCATTGGTGTATTAATTAATTAATCAATACCAACTTTTTGATTCATCATATTAATTAATTAATCGATACCAACTTTTTGATTCAACAATATGATATTTAACATAAAGTGATGCAACATTGTGATACTCTAACCTAAGTTAATGGAGCTCTCATAATATCATTGCTCATTCCAGAATTGGTACAAAACCTTTTCGGCAACGACATCGCCACTACAGTGGCTCTTGTTTTTAACTCTTTCAATTAGGATTTAGTTCATTTCATTTTATATTTCCTATTATTGTAATTCATTTTCTACATTCATTCTATTTCTATTTAGATTGTTCTATTTTGCATTCATTAGTTTATATTAGATAAAGAGTATAACATAACATATTAACTTGCACGATGCAATCAAGCCATAATTGTTATAGAACTCACCATTGTAGGGGAAAAACATTTAATTGGGCTTTTTATTAAGTAAACCTACTTGGTTGATGACATGAATTTTCCTACATCAACAATATGATAAGGAATTATGTGCCTTAGTTCAAGCTCTCAAGAGAATATATCATCATCTCCTCTCTTTTTTTTTTATAATTGATTATACATGATCGATTCCATTTGAAATGGGCTTCATATATCCAATAATTTCATCTTATCATTAAATACAACAAGGTTAGCTCAAACAAGGTCTATAATTCACTCAACTATCCACGAGTTAGTCTATTTGATATTTTAGATATCTGGTTTGTGGTATATGACTACTCAAAACATATTTATTAAACCAATGCCTTCTTTGGACCTCATCTCTACACGTGCAACCATGAATCTCATCACATACTACTTCAACAGTTACATACTTTGCATATGGAAAACATTTTGGATCCTCTAAGATACTTATTGGAGAAGGACATTTTGGGTAAGTTTTGGGAATCAAACAGGAGAAAACTATGCGACAAGTTAGCAAGGGAGAAACATGCATGAAAGACAATTAGCACACAATCAAGATCCATCACGCAGAGGGTGGATTTTAGTTAGTAGTAGTTAGACCATTTGGTCCATTTTGTAATGGAATAAGCCCTAGTAGCAATCTATAAATATGTAATGGGTTTTTCGGTAGAGGTGTGTGTGTGTGTTTCAAAATATGGATTGAGAGTATGCACGAATGATATGAGTAGAGTTTAGGAGTATGGTTGGAGAATTATCTAAGTGTGCACTATATGCACAAACGATTAGGTAATTTCATATAGAGCTTAGTAGGGATGATTTTAGGGGCTAAATTTCGCTCATGGGCTAATTTTCCATGCTTTTTCAAAAAAAGATTCTCTTTTCTCAAATTTATTAGCCCAAATTCTATAGAATAAAATTATCTCGACTTAAAAATAGCCCAAATTTTATAGAAGCTATATAAAATCCTTATAAATTTGAATATTTTTACAAAAATATCACCAACATTTTATAGTTTGCATATTAAAGACTAGTAAGATTCGCCAAGGTTTTTGCATTTTGAGATAAATTACCATCCTTAAAATTATCCCTGGAGCTTATGTATATTATATGATCACAGTGCAGACTTGTTGTAAGAACTGAATATGAATGAATAAGATAAGAAGACAACAATTGTGGGCGTAGCCAAGTTGGGGTCAACCATGTTAAATTCCTATGTTCTGATATATTTGTTGTTATGATGTATTGGTTTACTCTGTTTGTTGCGCACATGTAATAGATGCTTAATGGTTAATATGAATATGTATATCATGGTTCTGTGCACATGTTGAATGGATAATTAAGGTGAATCTTTCATATATTATTATGATTTCACACACAAGGTATTTGCATGTTGAATGAAGGTTAAGTAGGAATGAGTGTTAGAATGGTCTCCATTCCCTTCATGACTATGGAAGCCTCATTCCTATAGTCCCCATAGGTACCTCCGGTGAGACTTCACCTTCTTGTGCGTGATGTCGAAAGGGCTAGTATCTTGGAATTTGTTAGTAAATTAATGTTTAACCCTGGATCTTCCCACTGCATGCCAACAAATGGTTCTTTTGTCGATACTAAGATCTACGAATGAGAGGGATGTGTACACCTACAAAAGAAGAGATTAGATAATGGTTGGATGCAAAGGAGATAAATTTTATTGTATATCAAAATAACAATCCACAGATCAACATAGAAGAATGGATACAAAGGTATTTGTTTACAGATTTGCATGAAAGTTTCTTTGTTGATTTCCCTAATATTCGAGGAGATGAGATCCAATTATTTGTTGAAAATACAAGAATTGGACCCCTGAATTAATTCTACAAGTTAACACAGTAAGCAATAAGACATATCTTAATTCAATAAGTTACAATTTTAGAATCTACATCTATCTTCTTTAACATTCATTAACAATTGCATGTAATAGGATCACTGAAATATAAACAATCATAGAATACAAGATATATCTTGGGAAAACCTCATGGGGGAGAAAACCTAGCAACCAAGTCTTCAGTATAGATTCCTTCAACTAGTACAATGTCATGTTATATCCCTCCATAAATATACCAAGACCAAGATACCAAAGACTAAGAAACCAAGACCTCCTATGCTAGACCTCCTTTTCTATTCTCCAAATACACAAGAGAAGGTGAGTTGTATGTGAATACAAATGAGAAGAACTCGACCTCTATTTATACACATCACTTGAATCCCGAAAAGACGCAACCCTAAGAGGATTCATTTTAACTTTTACAATAAGGATAAAAATAAAATAATAATTTCTTTTGAGCCGATTTATACAATAAGATTGCAATAACCTTCTCGAGGTTGTATGTGAATACAAATGACAAGAACTCGACCTCTATTTATACACATCACTTGACTCCCAAAAATATGCAACCCTAAGAGGATTCATTTTGACTTTTACAATAAGGATAAAAATAAAATAATAATTTGTTTTGAGCCGATTTATACAATAAGATTGCAATAATTTTTCGTTGTCATCACACCTTCCAGGTGTCCTTCGATGATGGGGTTATTGGTCCATTTTTTGTGACAAATATTTTATATGCATACTATCCTCATGTTCTCTCAATAAAAAAATTGATTTCCTCCTTTGTAAGTGCTTCTTGATGTTGTATATAAAATTTTTAACCTTCTAACTTTATTCACATCCAAAGATCTTGGTGGTTTTCAGTGCTGGGTCTATTCACTGGTTTTTTATTAAGAGAAAAAATTGGTTTTTTATTAAGAGAAACAAAGGCTAAAGATGTCCATTCTCTTCCATTATTAGCACCTCTCTCAAGTCACTTGTCTTAGAAAATGACACCAACTTCTATTCAATTTGAGTATGTGTAGGGCGAGATTAAAAATAAGTGGTATGTTTTAAGTCAAGAATCCCAAATATGCCTTAACCATCACCATTTGATATATAATAAGAGATTTGGAAAAAGATAATACTCCATTGAGAAAAATAACTGCAAATACCAGGTATGGCTCCCCACTGCAGAATGTTCTTTGGAGACATTTCCCACGAATATGGAGAGTCTTCCATGCTTTGACCACCTTCATTTCTAAAAGGTTTTATGAAACCATTGAATTCCTTTGCCAAAGGGTCTATAGAGATAGAGTCAATACATGTAATATCTTTATAGAAATGTACAATTGAATCAAGATCCATGATAGTGCACCCATTTGTAGCTCCAACAATAGAAAATTGTTCCAAAATAAATTATTTTTTTTCCTTATTATGTCTTCTTTAAAGGATAGCCTTTGTAGGCGAAAAAATTTAACCTTTTAAGTATTTGTGAACATGCAGGAATAAATAATTAACAAATTAAATACCTTAGTATCTATGTGAGGTGTGTGTTTGATAAACCATTCAAAACCTCCAGGTTCACCAACAACAATATAGCAGATAAAAAATTTGTTTTTGAGCCTTCATAAAGAGGTTGACGCGACTTCTCGAGTAGAGGATCAACATAATGACTATCATCCTGGTTCTCCTCATCCATTGGAGAAAATGTGTCTTAGATCAATCTATGTATCTCATCTTCCTGATTTGAATCACTAACATTATCTCCATTCATATCATCATTAATAACTTGATTACCAACTTCAATATTCTGATCTCGAATTTCATCACCCTGTAAAGGAGTATTTCTGCTAGTACTTGGAAAATAACTCTCTAGAGGTCGACATTTTGGGGGCATCATCTATATATTTAAAAACAATGCAGAAAAGTTACTGTGTATAGAAAATATAAAAATCCCGATAAGAAATATTACTAAAATTCATGACATACTGATTATTACAGAGAATACATTAAATATTGAATCCTCTTACCAAGGCATAATATTCATAACCACCTTTGGTGTGCCCCTTCTCCCTACAATTTCATTGAGTTGTTGTTATTAAAAGTCTTTTTTTTGCCATCCTCTGCAATCATAGCAAGGGCAATAACATTTTCCATCGCCCCTCGCCTCTAATGCTGCTCTTACCCGAGCAAGCTTCCTGTCATTTTTGTTCATAGTGACATATCCTTGTCCTAAAAACTAATTGTCTTCCCTACACCATACCAAATAGTAAGTTTTCAATTTTTTTATATTTTAGCTACTCCTTTCGATTATGATATGTTTATTTATAGTGACCTACAATCCTCACAATTATTTCTTCTAAGACATTTTGACATGATTTTATTTTTATTACCGATTAACTATTAAGATAGATATGCTTCAATTTGTACTATAGAGTAGTGTATACTGAATAAACATGGAAAATAATTAAACACCATTTAACGAAAGTGGTCGAAATTTCTCAAACTTGAATCACTCGACACCATACACTAGCCTCTAAGTTGTTTTGTAGACAAAATGTGAATCTTTGAAATTCACCACTAAAAAAACAATGCGAACCACTTGTCATCCACAATTGGGTTGGGTTGGTTTAAATTATGACATGTTGATTTGAATCTACATACAATGGTCACAACTTTATGCTACTTACAGTGGTCACAATTTTATTTTCTAAGACACTTTGGCATGTTCTTATTTTTCATTGTCTAACTAGTAGATTTCATCATGTTATCGTAGATTTTGCCATGATTTTTTTATATTTTAGATACCGATCCTTATTAATAGTCTATAAACAAGTTACATCAACTACAAATTAAAGTTAATCACTACATCTAGAATTGCCTGTGATTATAAAAAATTGAGAGAAACAACATCACATATAAGAAAAGGGTATGTGGATTTTATTGAGAAAGTTGAAACAAATATACTTTATTTATATTGGAAGACTATGGTATATAATCATAAGTTCATTTGTTAAAGGTGCTTAGTCATAAGACAAGAAATTTAAAGGCGGCTAACCATAAGCTAAGATGGTTGAAGGTGGTTAGTTAAAAGTGATTGTTATGTGCCTAATCACGACATAGATAACATCTTTATAATAAGGT